>OZ020169.1:12555089-12778486 GCA_963971145.1 Sussaba pulchella | reverse complement strand
GAGGTCGACAACAGCCATAGACTCTTCGTCAAACGATATTTCCGGACTGATGTGACCTGTATTATTACGACAACTTGTCTTTACCCATCGACGTCAAACCAAAGTAGTCCAATTTCCTCGACAAGCTAAATAAATCATCAACCAGCTTTGCACTTCCTGCACAAGTCGATAACTTTTTATATCAGATTATCCAAACGAGGACCGTGACTAGTTATGACACTTTTGTTCGTGGATAAGTACGATCCAAGTTTATGCCGCCCCCCCCCCCCCCTCCACCGATTAGTTCGCGGAGTTGGCCACGTGTGACAATGAAAGTTATACCTCGCGGAATTCCCTTCGATGATACGGAGTTCTATCAAAAATCATAACGTTTACATTCATGCAGGGCTGACGGGAGAGGTTGAACCCGTGTGTGGAGTACAAAGGCGCGGGCACGGGCGATAAGGGATTTGATCGGATGAAATATATATCACATTTTGATTTAAAAAAAACCAACGCTCAATTTTCGCGCGTGAAACTCCACACCCGGAAATTTTTCGGTTGTGGAGTTTGCTATAGATCCTCAATAGGTCTTCCACCGGCCCTTTGTTGATCGATTGCAGAGGTCGAGTGAAGATTTTTCTGGTTTGGATTCCCCCCACCCTGACGCGATGGGCAAGCGCCGATTGGCCAGGCGAGCTGAATCGACGATAGTGGGGCGAGCGCGTGGGGGAAGAGATCCGACGCATTCCAGGAGAAGACGATCGTTAATGCGATACGCGTTAATGATGCGGCGTTTAACTGTATGAAAGTGAAAGAACGAAGAGCGACTCTGTACGTTGAATTGATGTCTGTGAGATATGTAATTCGCTCGATACAATTTCAATCATAAACGCAACTGCCGCATCGCGTACCGATTCATCGTAAAAATGATTGCAAGCCATCGGCTTCGATTGTGCACCGAATCTATATCCGCAATACATAACCGGGATCGTTCTGCCCCGCGGATCTTGGTTCGATCGATCGTGACCGTTGTCGAAACTTCATGCGACGCTCAACGTCATCACGAATGCATTTTCCATTTACGATATCTATTTTTTGAGTATATTTCAGTATTTCGATAAATTTATTTTATCGTCATCAATAATTTCACGGCCCGCGACAATAATTTTGCATAGTTTGTCATCCATTGGAATACTTTTTTTTTTTTTCACTTTTTCAACACAACATTTTATTATTTGCTTTGAAATTCAAATAAACAAAAAAATAAAAATAAAAAGGGTCACTATCCACACTGCAAATAAATCTCCACACAATGACTCGTGAACTGAAGTGCATTATATACAGAGCGATGCGAATATCAAAGACCGAAGAAAAAGAGTAGCTTCGACGGGTAAAATAATTGACGGAAAGACACAAAAAAACCTGACAAAGTCCTAATTCATCGTTTTGTCGACATATCACCTTAAATTTCACTCTCCATCACACATTCCTAACAAATTTATCCCGGATAAAACCCAATTACACATCGATCAACGTAAAAACGACCGATCTTCGTCGATTTTCGAAATATATTCGAACGATTCGAACATACGCATCGAACAAAGCCATCCCGATATTACAGAACTCTCGATGCCGTCGATTTCGTTCCTCGTCATCCCGAAATACCGGTATAAATCCGGTTATACGCGCGTTCCACCGACGAAACGAGACTTCCCGGGACCGTACGGAATAACCGGTGCAACCTACGGCAGCGCAAAAGACTCACCATTTTAAACGCCGACGGTTTCCCAGCAACTCCAACACGATTCTCGCCGACTGCGAGACTTGCTGACCGCAGCAACCGACTATGTAACCGTCGTGTGGAGATAGCGGTTGATATTCTCCGTTCGAACTGACCAATGCGAGTTTGAAATCTCGCGAGACCGGGTTTGACGAGAAACAACGAGTCCGTCGATGCAACGAGTTGCAGCACAACGACGACGACGGTTCGAAACCACAACCGTAAACACGCAGAAACCCGAAGATCGATCGATCCAAATTCGTGCGCCCTCGAAAATCAACGATGAAAGATGGAACGAAAATGAAACGAATGAGAAGATGAAGAAAAAAAAAAAGGAAAACTCGTTTTCACTGCACTTGCGGACGGAACGACGGACAGATTCGCGCGATTCGATTATTTGGGGACGATCCGCGATACGTCGATACGAAGAAGAGACTTTCCCTTCGATACGACCGAAGCCTATAGTATGGCGATGTTCGACCGGCGATCTCGACGATAAAACAGCAAATTCATCGTCGCATTATGCGTATTGCGCAATCGTAACGAGAGACCGAGGAATTATACGGGATATCGACGATCGCGCTGAACAATGAAAATTCGATTCCGCGGGTCAGGCGCTAGCGGGGGTGCAGAGGTGTTCCCGTCCGGACGGGACTCTGCGCGCATATCGTTAACGAAAACGCTATTTCTCGGACTCATCGATATTCGGTCGTGTTCGACAACTACGAGAAATAAAATCCATTATCGGATCAATCCGTTCTTTACAATCTTTCTATTTGTGTTATCTATTTTGTTTTTATTTCTTTGTCCCTTCTTTTTTTTTCGTTTCGGATTTTATGAGAGGCTAATTGTCGTACGAATTTGCATGATAGATTGCGAATTAATAACATCTCAGACGTTCAAGCGTTATAAGCGTTACGAAGTGTTGAGCGTTATAAGTGTTATGGCGTTATGAGGTTGACATTTTTTTTCTTGTCTCGTCATGTTTAATATCTCATTACCGCGAATCTCTTATTTTTTCCGTTCTTATTAGGAAAAAAAAAAAACTCGATTACGAGAGTGCAAAACCGAACGTTGAGAGTTGATGGGGCGGACGGTTAGAATATTCATGTGATTCGTAAGTGAAACGAATTATTGACATTGCAGCGTGACGTTGAGGACAGCAGCGTGATCCGTGCTCCGACCGAGGCTTGAGATTTTTCAAAATATGATTCTTGATCTTACGAAAAACATAGTTTCGAAGAAACAAGGCGTAACGCAGTGATAATAATGAACAGGTTGAACACAATGAAGAACAATTGTCGTCGATACCCATCGCTAACGGCATCCATGCGAGTCTGATTCAAAGGTCGTGATTAATTCGCGTCTGGTATAAAGCTATCTATTAAGAGGTTGCAGCCTTATACTGAAAAACAGCTCACGGCTAAACGAGTGTTCGCGGCCGAAGGAAAGGCGGGGTTTAGATGGTGACGGTTTGCAACCGCTCGCGAACGTTCTTGTTCGAATGAAGATGAAACAACGATATTGCATTAAATACGATTTATTTCAACGATTGACAAAAATAACATTTTTTATTACAAAATTTTATTACAATAAGGCACGTTTTTTTGTACATTGGCACGAATTTTCGGAATATGTTGTTATTGTTTTTTGCATGTGACGGAACGTCCTGATGACGTTTTACGTCGTTTTTTCGGGCTGCGTTTAACATACGCTGACAATTCGTACGTGAGAGTGTCGTTGAACGAATCAACGAATTATTTTTTGATCAGCCGTTTTGAAGCCGACTCAATTGTGCAGATAAATTGATGATTATCGAGCTATCGAGACTTCGAAAAATATTAATCGTCTCTCTTTCGTCGATGATTTTTAACGAATTCTTCGATTCTTGCGTATAAAAATTATTACCGACGTTTATGCAAGTCTAGATGTGCACGTTTTCTGCTGCAATAAAATGAATCGAACGAAACATTCGCCTAAAAGCGTGATATGAATTTTTTTCGACGGGAGGATTGTATGATATCGATGTGTGGATATAAATATTGCCGACAATCTCTCGCGTCTCGAAAAATTTTGAAATACCGGGCAATGATCAGTCTATTCGGTGGTTGGCGAAAAATATTCGAAAAATGGGTTTCACGTTGACGAAATGATGGATATCAATCGGCGAATCGTCACATTCGTCAGTACCACTCTTTGAATCGATCTACGGCGCGTCTCCATTGACGTATCACCGATTGATAGTCTCCTCGTCTCGATAGATTTGGCTCGAAAATTCTGTCGATTTTCCGCAATTTCAACAATTCTTCCTTGCTCGACCAGATACCTGAGAACACGCGATAAGTTCTTGAATTTTCATGACCATTGGGTTGGCAACTATTGTCATTGCGGATTTTATCAATAGGTGATCTAAGCATATTCTTTCGTTTTGTCAACGTGGTCGAAGCACCTGATCTATATTGTTTTCTTGTTGTTCGGATTTCCACCTTTAATTTAGTGGAAAAATGGTATCGATTAGTTATTTAGTTTCGTTTTTATCCCGTTTTATAATTAAAAAATGGCAGAACAAGACTCGTATTTCAGACATATTTTATTGTATTATTTCCGAAAAGGCAGGAACGCATAGCAGGCACAGAAAATGTTATGTACCGTATATGGGAATGAAGCCTTGAAAGTAAGGGCAGTGTCAAAATTGGTTTGCCAAATTTCGTTCTGGTGATTATTCACTGAAAAATTCGCGTCTTGTTCGGCCATTTTTAAAATTGGAATAAAAACGAAACTAAATAACTAATCGATACAATTTTTCTACCAAATTAAAGGTGGAAGTCCGAACAACGAGAAAACAATATAGATTAGGTGCTTCGACCACGTTGACAAAACGAAAGAATGTGATAAGATCACATTGATAAAACTATTGATTGATTGATGACTATTAATAAAATCCGCAATGACTCAGTTGCCAACCCAATATTTTACATTCGACTCTTACAAATACATCAAACACTGCGCAATGTTACAATTTCATTACTCTCATGATTTTTCTGTTTCATTAAGTTCATTGGTTTGAATTTATTATTCTGTTTTCCTTTGAATCTTGCAAGATACATAGTCGAAGTTTTCCAAAAGCGTACCACACTGAAGACCAGCGAGAAAAGTAACCCCCAGAATGGACATTTCGCTGCTCGTCGCACGTTCCACGTTCAATCCCGTCAAATCGGCCAATAGCTGCAACACAAAGTCATTGCGAGAAACTCCTCCGTCGACTCTGAAAATCACGTTAATTTTTTTTGCCATAAAATTCGCCAATTTACGGTGAAAGAAAAACATACAAATACAGTAGAACTCCTCTAATCAAAACCCCTCGAATGAAAACGCGCGGAGGAGAGAATCATAACCGGTTTCAACGTTTTTCCACCAGCCGTGGTGGTAAAAAAAAGGATGACGTGAGAGAAAAGTCAGTGCTGTGCAAAAATGCACCCCCGACTGTTTTTATCAAACCCTCTCGACGTTTCTCGTGTGAAATACTGTAGGTTTGAGACATATTTTGAGACACCAGTTTTGGGCCAGTAGACCCGGTTCAAATTTTTTCTATTATCCCTTCAATCTGATTAGGAAACCCGATCTTTGCCGATTAGAAGAAATCTACCCAAGTAAAAAATTTATATATAATCTATATAATAAACTATGTACGGGATTGGGCATATATAGTTTATATATAGTTTATATATAGACTATGTATAGTTTATATATAGTTTTTATCGAATGTTCATAGCAAACGTCTAACCTGATTCGATGATAAGTTCTTCGCGTTTCCGAGCACAATGAATCGTAAAGCAATAACATTCGAAAAACGAGACTCTCAAGTAAGGCCCTGACCACGTGAGCACGTCCGGAAGTAGGTTTTACACCCAATAATCCTGCCGCAGCCGTTTGATCATTTATCGGTGCCTGTTTATTTAAAAAAAAAAAAAATCAAAAATAAATATTTTCATCAACGACTTCATCTCGACGTGGTTTTAACAAACGTAGCTTGTCAATTGAACCTGTAATCCGCTGAAAGCCGGCACGAAGAAAATTCCGTCGGCATTGTCGACGGAATCCGCCATATCGGACAATTCGGTCGGATCCTTTATGAAACCTGCGAATCATGCAAATTTTCGAACTCGACACCGCACCGAAATTACGAATAATCGATAGCAGAAATATTGATACGATTGTCATTGATTAATTGCGAATTGAAGGAGGTTATTTATTACATGGGCATCGTGCATTCGGAAGCTTCGTAACGTGGAAGAAGTTGATGGTGTTGAGAGAGAAAAATTTAATATTTACCTAAAGACTTGATCCACTCGATCACAGTTCCGGTGTCGCTCGACGCTCCCTCTACCATGTACACGAGTTCGTGTCCGATTCTCCATCCGACCAGCGGGTACAAACCTGCGGAATTGTGATAACATTGTTTTCGTCATTTTGAAACACATCCATACGCAACTCGATATTCGAGTCAATAATCTGACTTATTATCGAATGGATAGTCGAACAAATTATCGATCACATAGTCGAATTAATAGAGAATTCAATAATCGAGCTAATAATCGAGCCAATGGTCAAATTTAGCTATTCGTAAGGCTCAATTTGTAAGACATTATCTAAACTTGTAAATCCACGATTCAACCATTTTCGACCGGCTTCTTGTCCAACGATCCATCCAGTAAGACTTTAATAATGATCAATCTTACCAGACACGGACGCATGAGGCTCCTGGCCGGTGTTGACATCGAGAAAAGTTCCTGTACCCATTGTAATTTTTAGATCGCCAGGCCGAAAACAACCCGAACCGAACAACGATGCCGCCTGATCGGCCATCTGCGAAAACGAATAACTTTTTATTGCTTCGAAACTGTACGTGATAAAAAAAATTGCATTTGGCAGTTTTGTAGGAAATTCAATGCTCTTCAAAGAAGGTCTCTTGTAAAATTGTCGTGAGTTCAATATTTATTACGTAATTAGCAAAAACTGGCTTAAAAAGCCAGTTTTTTGTGAAATTCCGACATCAATAAATTAAAAACCACCCTAATATATATATATATATATATATTAAGGTGGTTCTCAATATTTAGTGATGTCAGAATTTCTTCATATATCTATATAAAGAAATTCCTTTGAAAGAAGAATATTTCTTTATATATATATATGTATGCAACTGTTTTATAATTTCATTCGTTCGAACTCACCGAACAGGTAATTGGCACTTCGACGCCGAACACGTGTTTCGGTGTACAACCAAATTGTCCGGCGGTGTCAACAACCTCGGGAAATATGTTCGAAGGCAGTTTGAACAGATCCATGGCCCACGAAGCCCAGCTCATCGTAAACGGATCGAAAAGACCGGTCGCCGATGCACTTGATACGTCAGTCACGTGCTTTCCTGCATCGTGCAACGCAATTCGTGTTAACGAATTGCGATGTTTCGCGAAACGTAGAAAGCAAAACAATTGAAAAACGGAAACCATGAGATTTTATATTTTCAATAGCGTTGCGAATGTATTTTTATTTAATAAAATGTGATAAGTTTGATCTTGATACTTGAAGAATAATAGTTATAAATTTGATTACCGGTAAATTTGTAGAGCAGCCAACAATCAACCCCGCCGAAGGCGGCTTGACCGCTGGTCGCGGCTTCCCTCAGTGCCGGTATGTGTTGCAACGCCCATAACAACCTTAGGGTCATCTATCGCATTGCCCATAGCATACGACAGATAATACGTCATTCAAATTTTATTCATAAATTCTCCACTTCGATGCATAAACAATGATACTCGTTTTTTTTTTCTGTATTATAAAATCTTCTTGCAGCGATGTGATCGATAAAGCAAAGCAGAGTTGGAATTGCTGTGAATTTTTCCACGCGTATTTCGCGAAGAATGAGCTGCTAATTGAGTTTGAAAAGAAGAAAAAAAGAGCATCGTAATTGCGAATAACGGTACGAGCGACTGTCGAGCCTCGAGCGTGGAATGACAATTGAGTTAATCGCAATTACGATTGAGCAACGGGCTATCAATGTGTAAACCTTGGTGTTACACTTTTGTACGGTGTACTGACAGTCTCTTCGTGCAATGACGATTTGGGATGCGTACGCGTCGAAGATTTTATGCCGTTCAGTCGAATTATGGAGATTTTTACAGTGTATTTTTCTAACAATTTTAAGAGTAACGTTCTACCGTTTCTGCGTACCTGCGTGTTCATTAGCTTCAATACGCTGCCTGCCAAAAACCGCTTGCTTCGCGTAATTGTGTACAATATGTGAGCCCCCAATCTCAGACATTTCATCGTCAGCGACGAATTCCATTCCTTCACCATCGAATCTGCTCGTAGGTCTTTCCATGTTATAAATCTGGAATTATTTTCGGCTAAGGATGAATTCGTATTTATACGTTTTTTGTATTCTTTTGGTTCGTCTAATTGCTCCGTAATTGATAATCGTTTGATCGATCAAGCTAGACTGGCATTGAGAAAATAATTATTGTACGTATTTGTAGGATTTTTATTTAATGTATTAGTTAAATAATTTGCAGATCTGTTTTTATTCATTGTAATAACGATATTTCTGATATATAAGGAGGTATAGATATTCGCGTTTTGTTCTTCCATTTTTAAATTGGGGTAAAAACAAAACTAAATAATTAATCGATACAATTTTTTAAATAAATTAAAGGTTGAAGTCCAAACAACAAGAAAACAATATAGATTCGGTGCTTTGACCACGTTGACAAAACGAAAGAATATGCCAAGATCACCTATTGATAAATCCGCAATGACTTAATTGCCAACCCAATATAAATTGTATGTAATATCTCTGAAAAAAATATAATAGTAATAGCAAATATTTTTTAAAATACATTTTACATCATATTCTATATTTTAGATACTGTAATCGGGTTTGATTGAAGCCGATAACGACGGTCGAAGTGTTTGAGATAATGATCGACGAACGTTTACCTGTGATAATGCTTGCCTGTGTCGCGATTCCACGAGGTGAAGCTGCTTCGCTGAGTGGAGATTCCAAGCGATGCTATGGAACTCGCATCAACCTGGCTCTCTGCAATTAAAATGATCTTAGCATGAAAAGCATAATGTACGATATTTATCGTACGTAACGTGAAGAAATAATTTTACCGACGCTACTACTTTCGACATTACTAATTTTATTATCACTGACGATGAGAATAAATTGAACTATCAAAAATGTAATGTAAATCTGTCGACGTTATAAATACATTTCAATGAATAAAATTCAGTAGTTATAGTTGTAGAGGTGAGGGTACTTTATTAGTTTCGAAAATACATGTGCATAGGTGGTGCAGCGTCGTACTCAAATTATTTTCAACGGGAGACTAATTGACCAGTAGTCGAAGTCTTCCGGCCCCAATAGCAAATTATTAATCTCATCCGTCGATTTTTCGATGGATATACAGGGTGTCCAATTTTTATTTATAATTCACGTTTCCACGAAAAATAAGTGTCCAATTGAAAAATAGTTTAAGTAGCCAAACTTCGAATTTTATATACTTGTATCTTACAAAATATAAATGTAATCAAAAGACTCTACTAAGAAAAGTTGTTAGAATTGATGAGAACTATTTTAACTTTTTTTTTCAAATATGGGTTTCATTTTAAAAAAACATGTCCGCCATGGCGCCGCCATTTTAAAACAAAAGATTTTTTCCGGATGTCCCCCTCCAAATCCTACAAATTCTACCTAAACTATTTTCCGATTAGACCCTTATTTTTCGTGAAAACCTAAATTATATATTGAAATAGAACACCCTGCATAAGTGAAAGAAACACACAAATCTTCATTGAATTTTTTGTACAAACAATGCTCCAGCCGTAGACGGAAAGAAAAAGGATTTCTTCGAATTGCATGAATCCGTCGGTCGTAGTACAATTTTTCGGGCAATGATTATGCGCGTTGGAACGTTGGGTAACTGTGCGAATAAAAGAAAATAAAGGCCGATTCAAATTGCGTTGCCGCTTATCTACTTGCCACGCAGTGCATCCTTTATCACTTTGAGTATTGCGCTCCAAAGTTGATCGGGGTCGATTTCGACGTAACCGGTCTTGGGATAAAGTAGTTCGACCTATGAATAAAAATGAACACAAAAAAATGTATTCGCTGAGCTATTGGAAAGTTAATCGACGTACAAAGACGTGTCAATGTAGAGTTTTCAAACAGTGTTTAATATCGCATTTAAAGATATTGAATTACTTCCGGTTCAATCTAAATGAGAGTTAAAACGGTATTGAAATGAAATGATTGCAACAAATGAAATTTTATTCTCGATCTTGTCACTCTTATCAATTTAATGTTCCAACCTTACAATGACAATCTCACACAGACGAAGCAACGACAATTTCAAAATGTCAAGACGTCTGCTGATCTGTCAGCAAATAAAAACTCATGATGAATTAATGTTTTCGAAATGAAGATTGAAAAAACGGTGTTAATTATTCCTTCTTGCGTGACGAATAGTTTCATACCTGTAAAACAGGTTTTTTTTAAAACGTTTTTCTTACGTTGCTTCTGACGACATCGTTGATTTTTAACGTGATGATAACATCAGACAAGTCCTTAAAAAATTCGTTAATATATTCGCGACTGCTACTCCGCCGATTCGGCGATTTTAAGGTCTTACTGGATGGATATTAAAAACTCGCCGAGAACCATGAATTTGAGGAATGACAGTTCTTGATGGAATAATAATGCATGAATTATTTCAGAATTTTTCGCTACATAATTCGATAGTTATAAATTTATTAATTAAACACGGCCGCTTATGGGAAAACAGCTTCTGCAGACTTTAATGCTTGCAAAACGAATGGAAATAAATCGACGTAAATTCTGAAAAAATTATATCATTAAGGTTGAGGATCAACGCATTGATTGTGCTTAGGTTCAAATGAATCAACTGAGTAATTGTCGCGGAATTAATTGAAGCAGTGAGAAGTTATCGCCTGAAGCAGTTGCACACGCCAATATCGTCGAATTTGACTTCAATTGTCATTAAAAGTGGTAAATTAACCTTTCTAAGTGGTTAATTCATTATTAGTTTAGCTATTTGTGAGGCTTCAAATGCACGACACGATGTAAGCTTGTAAATCCACGATTCATCCATTTTGGACTAACTTTTTTCCCGACGGTCCATCCAGTAAAACCTCAACATTGACCGCAAGTGGCTGGTTATGAATTATCGAAGATCGAACGTTCGGGGACTTTAAACCGAGAGTGGAATACAGACCGTGAAACTTCGATCTCATTATTGTGACTCATATGAAAAAGTTTGTTGCGATTATAGCAATGAAGATGGATATAACCGAGCGGCAGCCTAACGATAGTGAGAAAAAAAATCGGTCGATTCGCCGAGCATGGAAAAACACGGGTCAGTCAATGGAAATTGCAAAAGAAAATAAGAATAACAAATCAGAATTATCTTTGTTGTATGCAAACGCAATGCGCGAGCTGTATCTACGCGCGGGGGAAACTCGAAACGCAACGTACTCGTTTCAATTTCTCTTCTCGTATAACAATCGTGAATTCAATTTCTCACTAATATCGAATACAAATATTTTTTCTTTCGTTTCGTCGGCGAATCATGAGAATTTGTCATATTAATTTTTTTATTCAGTGTATTAAAGGGGTCGATAAAACAGTTTCGAATAATTCACGACGTCGTAAAGTAATAATCGAAAAAAGTCAATACCTCGCGATACTTCGTCTAATAACTCAAATTTGTTTTACTTTCATTTCAAATCGAGATGAACGGATGTTAAAAGATCGCAATATAAAAAAATAAAAAAATAGAAGCCTTGTCGAAAATAAATAGAGAAAATACACGGAACAAAACGTCGATGTAATTGAAATTGTGAAACACCGAGCGCGTTATTCAGAGCGTCCGGTTGCGATTGCAACGGCCACAATTCAACCGATACGGCGCTCGAATTTATCGATATAAATCGTTCGCGAAGACTCCAAACCTTTTCAACGGACGATCCAACGGTGACGGTATTCTCATCGATTATGTGACATCGCACGGTCGTCGTTCCAACATCGAGAGCAGCGATATATCGCATTTTGTACGCAAATAAATAACAACGATAAAATTATAAATTACACAACAATAAAAATAAAAAAAAAAACAAAACAAATTAAAAACTTCGTTTCACACGTAAAGATTTCGTCGTATTCAAACTAAAAAAAAACCCCGCGTTTTCGTAGATCGTAGCGTCTTAGTACGCGTTTGAGCCGCCAGACAACGTTTCGTCGATTAAGCGACTCGTGGAGAGAGAAAAGAGCTCACGCCGACTGAATCGCGTGTACGAGCGACACGAAAGAATCGTCCGAGTGTCGACCAAACCTGTTTGATACGTCACACTCCGCTCATGTCCCATCGAAACCATGAATTATCCGAATATTTTTATTTATCTTTATTTTTTATTTTTTTTTTCGAGAGAGAACTATCTCAATCAATTCCGGGGTCGTACGTTGCAACTTTTTATTCCAACGTAACTAATGCGGTGTGACGCGGCCTTAATACTGCTCATGCGCTCGAAAAACGTTTACGTTCTGTATCGCAACGTGCAGTGCCACGCGTTCGACGCTATCGCGCGATAGACGAACTGCATTATCTTATATAAAACGGAATGAACGGCTGGTATATGGAGCTGCTTTCGTAACGTCTCGTTGTATCGACTGTTGCGACGAAAGACGGCAAGAATCGCTCGGTCACATTCATTTTTATCACAAACATTTCTTCTTTTCAAATTCGTACGAAAAAAAAAAAAAAAAATGTTTTCACTTAAAAGTTTGAATTATTTTCGCGCCGAAAAAACGTTAAGAAAGTTTTTGAAAAATATTTTCAATGGATAATCAATGTTTTGAGGGGTTTTTTCAGTGTAATTAAACACGAGATTCGTGCCTAGGAGTTTTTTATCGAATTGTTTCACGAGCTTTTGCCGATCTATCGTCGATTCGGCGAAGGATGTTTGGAGAAAAAAATTATAATTAAACAATGCGGTTGCGCGAATGGGGATTTTTTTTTTATTACCAGCGTATCACACATTTGAGGACAAAAATTTTGTACGAAGCGTATGAGCGTTTTTTTGTGTTTTTTTTTTCGTTTTCTAATTAAATTTCGTACGAAACGCGCAAATCTTTGATCGCGTCGTCGCGCTGATGTTCGACTTTTTCACTGTAATTGAATAACATTTGAAGATCTGAAACGAATACAAATGTTACAACGCCGTTCTGTGAAATGTTGGACGAGATAATGGGGGAAAAAGACTTGCCTTCCTTGTCGGATTCGGTCATGAACATCGTAAGCGTTCGAAAACGCTTGACTTTGGCCAAATATCGCAAATAATCGAAAATCGGTTCTTCGCGTTTCGCAAATTCCAATCTCAGCATCTTCAAAATTTCGCTGAAGGTATTTGATTCCATCGAGTCTTGAAACAACGTCGGTATGCGTTCAGGTGGAATTTGCTGCGATTTTTCGATACCACAAACATTAAATATTTAACGGAAAAAAAATGCGAAAAATAAAAATAAAAAATACGAATTTCAACGGATTTACTTTTAGGGAGATAAAAATACGAATTGTGAGTTGAATCTCGTGATTGTTAAAATTTCGTTCGATGAATTTTATTCATACCTTGAAGTATTTGTATTGAAATTCCGTGGATTTGTTTCTTCTCCACGTCAAGAGAAATTGTATCGCAGTTTTTGGAGCTTCTGGAATCTCTTCGCAGACGTATTTTTTCTCGATTACGGCGGGTGTGATTTTTTTATTGGAATCACCGGAAGGTAATTTTTTGGAAAGTTTCGACGTTGCGGAGGAAGAATCTTTGGCCGACAATTTTTTCATTCCAAATTCTATTTCATTGATCGGAACGTACGTCAGAGGTTTCTGTGAAATTTTGTTGGGCAATGATTTTTGTTAATCGACTGAAATTGCTCCAACGTGGAAAAAGTTAATAAGATCGCTGCGAACTTATTTAACGAAGTAATAAAACAAAAAAAAAGATATACCTTTGATCTTTGATGAGGAGGTTTTGTTATGACTTCGACGATGCCAACGTCTCCAGGATCTTCCGGTAGCCAGTCTGGAAGTTTCACGTCAGAAATGTGTTTAGCCGGCTTTCCAGAGTCGACGAGCTTTTCTCGATCGTTCTTCGCAACGGTGTCCAATTTTGTCTTTGATTTTTCTGCGACCGGAGTTTGTTTTGCCTTCTCAGATTCCAGGGTATGTTTTTTATCAGCCGGACTTCCTGTTTTGGACTTTTTCGAAGTGTTTTCGCTGAACGTTGGTTGCACAGCTTGTAGGCGCGTATTATCTTGCTTCGGAGGCTTAAAGAGATTTCATAAAATTTTTGGAGTTCCGTCGAGAGTGTGAAACGCTAAACTTGACAACGGTATGGGATTGGATCGTCTACCTTTGATGTTTCCATCGATTTATTGGCCCGAGCGAGCATGGAATGCGCTTCTTTGTTCGAAGGTTCCAATTTTAGAACGTGTTTTATGTCCTGAACAGCTTCTTTGTAATGTTTGAGCTCTATTCTCGCCGCGGCTCGTCTGTAATACGCTTTGACGTAGGATTCGTCCAGTTGTAGCGCCGCTGTGCAATCGGCTTCGGCCGAATGCAAACTTGGCGATCGCCCAAAACAATTGAAAATATTAATTGATATTTATATCATTTATATTACGATACAAATTTATTTTCAATAATATTTATGTTAATAGTTTTGATATTTATGTTGTCGTTTGTTTTTGTTTTGTGGTTACGATACTCGGCAGCTTTTGCTCAAGGGGTTGTATCTGGTTGTTTGCGGGATAATTGAGGGATTTTCATGAAAATAATGGGCGATTATCGTCGATCTTACTTGTCGATTTTCAGATGACAGAGAGCTCGATTAGCAAAAAAAACGGCGTCGTAGGGAAAAGCTTTGATGGCGTTGTTGTAGCAGGCGATCGCTTTGGACCATTGTTGCTTCTGTACAAAGATATTTCCTTGGACTTTGTGCTTCCTAGCTTCGGCATGATTTTTCTCCAATTCTTCCTTCGAAAGCGGCTCTTCGGCGGAATCGTCGGACTCTTTGTCGAGAGCTTCGCAAGCTTTTTCCTGAGATTTTTTTTTTTTCCATAATCAATTTGCGTTATATCTCAGCAGATCGGTAGAGAAATCGTATTGCTTACGCACTACGTCAAATTTGTCCCAGGATGTATAATCCGAAGATTTTATGCGTTTCGGCTTATCTCCGACTTTGGTTTCGCGCCCTCGACTCGGCTGCGCATCATTCAGCGATTTTTTCTTCTTTCTCACGGGTGGAAGAATCTTAAAATTTTGAATGATCGATCTTAATGAAATAATTGTCAGAGGATATAACAATTGTTTCTACCTGATCGCCTCCCGCATTGCGTATTTCTGCATCACTTTTTTTCATCTGTTGCTCCCAATTTTTCATATCCAAAAATTCATTTTGCAGATCCTGCGAGTTGTCCCTGATCTGTTTTTGAAGCATTATTGACTTGTCGGCTTGCATGTCGGTGAAGAAAATTTTTAAACGCTGCGATGAAAATGTTTGGGAGACGTTCGTTTCCTAAAGCGGGAATAACCAAAAAATTCGGATCGGTTTTGTAACCATGGAGACAAGGAAGACGGTAGCACTTCTATGTTCTGAGAAGAACTTTAGAATTTTTTCAACAAATGACGATAGAGGAGCTGCGATCGTTAGAGGCTTGAAAAAGATTTTTTAACCGAATACTTATGTAGACATTCGTCCGTAGATTATTTGGTACATGCTGCTGCCGCAGCTGCTGGAGATGGTGTCAGCTCTAGGAAAACGACGCCGGGAGATAGGCAACCCTTCACAGGCCCTCCAACCCGCAGGAATGCATCCGTGTCCCACCGGTTGCCACTCAACAGGCGCTGTGAAAAATTTTTGCCCTACTTAATGCGGGCGAACTGTTTATGCGAGGCCATCGAACGTGCTCGGTCGATCACATCGCACGGATCTGACAAATGTTTACCTATTTCCGCAGGAATCAATTATCTATTTTGAATTTAATTTATAATTATAGTATTTCAAGAGGAAAGTATGACAAACGATTCGTTCCGATCGTCACGATTTCGACGAATATTAATGCAATAAAAAAATTCCTACACAGCAAACATTCGAGAGCTCTAATCATCGAAAAGTTCCATCGTTGAAAAACTTTTTCCGAATGTCGCTTACCCCGAATTTTCATCGCGATTTTGAAAAATAATATGCAAAAGAACTGTCAACGTGAAATACAATAACACATAACACACACCTTGATACACGTACAATTCCACGAATACATCAATTACATTGACGCATTTAACTCATTAAATACATTTGTTACATTAATTATTCCCTTCGACGATTCACGTACAAACTAAACCTTAGTTCCGAAAAAACGGATCTCAACTGAATGTCGAGCTACCACGGTGCAATGTATAAAACGATTTGATCGATACCGATCGTAACAACGACGCTACCATGCATGCCACAGAAATCAATGAGCCGGTATACGAATATAGATGCTGCACGTATGATGCGAGATCCACAACGTGAGCTTGACATTCAACCCTTTTAGATTTTGGGTCGCTGCCATTCTGTGTAAGATCGTACGACACGAACGTTTGCTGTTTAATACACGTAGCTTATACACCGTCGTACATACCGACAACACAGATACGAGGAAAATTTCAGATAGTCGTCGGGTCCACCAGTTCGCGAGTGGCGATCGAAGCGCGCGCAACTGTCGTTTTCTCACCGCACCGCCAACTGCGATTATTCAAACGGCCGATTTTTTTTTCTTTCATTTTATTGTTCCTGCGATAAATACATTTGTGTTATATCGGCCGCGATGTATGATCGAACGAGTGTGATTAATTAATTCAGCGCCCCCGGAATTGTGAAATCCCACCGGTGTTAAAAATTAATTGGGTCAACATTTTTTTAACGATGTAACTCAAATTTTGTGAAAAAAATAAGTTCTGCTCGAAGGTCACGTGACTGGGGTGAATTGTTGTGATTTCGTCATTGGGAAGTTGGCCGACCTCGATCGAGATTGAACTCGACGAGGTCGCAAGCGTCGTGAACGGTAAGAAACCGTGCAAGCTGCGACGCGATTCGATACACATCGAGCTATTTGAGGTGAAATCGCGAAGAATTTCATGCGCACCGGTTGGTTTTTCTATGGAATTCGAGAATGGCGCGCCATCCGCGAAACTCCGTTGTGGCTGGATGAAAAATTGTGAAAAAATGAACATCCAAAAATCTGATTATGTAACATAAATCGATCGAATTTATCAGTTCTCCGTAATTCGTCGAATCAATCAATCAATGATTACAATCGTAAGATCAATTCAATTTCCACGATAAATATAAGATAGTAGTTGGATGTGACGAGAAATTTAGAGCTTTTCAGAAATTTCATTTTCACAAAATAAACATCCGTCGAAGAAAATTATTTTTCTTCGCCGATTAAATACGGCCGACGGGAAATGCTTTATATTTTCGCCAGACAGTGCGAAGCTATTGTTGGCACGGAATTGCACCGTCTCGTTGCCCGGATAAGACGAGCACGTGTGTACAATGAAATATGGCCGGATATCAGCATAGTAGGAGTATTTGGAAAATTTTCACTGTCTCGTTTCTCACCGCACGAACGTGGCGAATAATTGTTGTTGATTCATAACTTCGTTACGGAAGTGGGGTCACATAATACAGATGTACGAAATGATTTTTTGAAGCGATTTTTTTTCTTCTCGGTAAATATATTAGGTTGTGTAATAAATTTCCCCGTTTTTTGTATTTTCTTCCGCAATTTTGTGATTCGTTAGGTAAAGTTTATGCATGCATTCGCGAGTCTTTTTCTTGCTCTACAAGCTTATCTGCTTTCATTTTTTTAATTAATTAATTTTAATCAATCTTCTGGCTTTTCAAATGGAAGTTCCAGGAGTCAAAAATTTTTTTTTCAAATTTGAACTTCCCAAACCAATCCTGAGCGGTCCTCAAAGCTTCAGCATCACTTCATACACGTTACAAATGTCGCGAGCTGTTTCCATACCTTTTTGACCACGACGAGGGGCGAAAATAAAGCAGATGTCAAAAATCAATTTTTCCATCTCCTGGAACTTCCATTTCAGAAGCCTGAAAATTAATTAAAATTAATCAATCCGAAAAATTGAAGCAGATAGATTTATAGAGCAAGAAAAGGACTCGCGAAATGCGCGTACATACTTTACCCAACAAATCACAAAATTGCGGGAAAGAAATAAAATACAAAAAACGCGGGAACTTATTACACAACCTCACAGTCCAATTGGGCTCAAATTTGGTTAGATATTTTCTGATGGTATGCATTTAAAATTTGAGAGCTGCTTTGAAAAATGTTCTTTATCCATTAAGCCACCCATACATGCGTATTTACGAACAAAGAGAAGCGGATATTTATCCAAAGATCGAATAAAGATTGGGAGCAATGGCTTTACGCACGTGCGTGTTTATCATGAACGTCGCAGAGCGTCATATCTGCCGCGCCGCTGAGGGGGGAACAGATTTGAAACGGCGTACAGGTACGACACGCGTTATCCCACACGTCTCGGAGCTTGTACTCGCTCGAACACGCGTCATGTGTACAATTTTGCAACTTGCATTTTTGTCTTGGCGCTGCAAGACGACCACCAATGATCGCCGTGTCGACCCGAAGGTTCCCGCGATATGCACTCAAAATATATTTAACTTCGAAGGCTCGCGAGATCGCCACTGGCGAGCTTTATACGACTTAAGTCGGGTGCGAACTTAACGGAACGTCTCTTCCGGAACCTGGCAAGATCTCGATCGTTCAAATCGCTATAGATTCCAGACTCGCTCGTGGCTCGATCGTCATCATAATTATAATATGATTTGGGTTATTTTCCTGGATTACGAAGATTTGTTGGAAATTTTGCTAATGGCTAGTTTGCTATTTTCCTCGAAAATATTGTGCCAGCGACACAAGTCGATAATTCGTTAAAGAAAAAAGGAATGAATAAAGAAGTGATTTACATTCATTTGTGCAAAATGTAGGAATATTGACAGAAGCTCTGTAAGTTGAGACTGATTAATGCAGTCGAGCTTATTTACAATAAATAATTTCATCGATAATCGTAACGCCGAAGCAATAATTTATCTAGTTAATAATCTCTTATAATTTCGATTTAGATAGCTAATGATCTAGTTAATGATCTATATAATAATTGGCTTAAATTTCGATGTATTATGTTAGGTCTTTTATCAGTATGTGCTTAATTCATCGTACGATGAGATTGAAATAATTCCATTAAACTATTACATTTTCGTTTTTTGTTAATTATGGTTTTGACCCTTTACGCATTTACGGTCGTCTACCGCATATGAAATTGCACGTGGCCTCGGTTAATTCGTACCCGGGAAGGAATGGTCGTCGATGAAAGTATCCGTGCCACGAGAAGCCCATATGGCGAATCGACGTGAAGTATCAGATGCGTCGGTGGTCTAATTTAGTAGCGTTAACATCATTATTCACATCGCGATGCGGTGCTTATTGACATAGGCTCGTTGGGGAATGTTTGGAAATTTTCATTATGAATTTTGGTAAACTTCGGTTACGATTCAACCTCGGGCCATGCCGCGTCCCGAAGATTACAATATCGCGACGGTTGCGTCGTAAATATATTTCACGTTTTTTTTTAATTTTTTCACGAACGAACAAAAAATTGTAATTTAATTTTTTATATCGTTATCGAAAAAGCGTGGGCGCGAGACGAGATTTATTTGGCCGTAGCATTGGCCGTCGGGGTTTCCAAGATCGCGACGACCCTCGGAACAGCCGGATAAGCGCGTGACTCGATGGCCAAAAGCCTTTCGTCGAAATCCGGCTTTCCACATGCCCGGAAATCGCGATACCTTCGACGACAACTAAAACGTAAATTTACGTATAACCCACCACATGCTATAATACAACGCATATATTTCGATGCCAGCAGACAGACGGAGTTTGCGGCAAAGAACCCCTCTCGCCAGCCCCCCCCCCCCCCTGCCATCTCTCGCACTGGCTATATTTACCAATGAAGCTGCACACTGGCTCGTTTCCCAAAAGTCTCGAGCATTATTCACGAGGAAATTCGTACTTAAGAATTATAACGAGGCGTCAAGTCCGGCTCAATGTTTCGTACCGTACCTACACACATAGTCGAGTCCCATCGGCCCCTTAATGTAATCTCAGCGATGTCACGAATTTTAGCGTCTTCGGGCGCAGAAATATCATGAAGAACGAAAATTTTACCTAACATATTCATTCGTCCGAGAATTTGAAAAATAAAATCAGAAATTATAGTTATTTCAACCCGATTAACGTATCGTTGTTTTTCGCACCCTTAAGGTGTAATGTGAGGTTAAATCGACCCAAAGCTTTGAAAAAATTAAAAAAAAACAAATCCGGAATAATTCGCGAATTGAAGGTCGGGGATCTACTTAACGATTAAATTTTTGAATATGAAGTTTTCGGAATTTATCAATTATAAAAATAACAATAAACAAATGAACTGCGGGAAAATTCGGGAACTTTGAAATTTCGGCCTGGCTTTAATCGACCCCACTTTGTCAGTAAAAATAAGACTCGTGCGATTCAAAATCCTCCGACAATTTCACAGATCCATTTCACTTGAACAGTCGAACAACGATATTCCGATGACTCTCGGATTCGAAAATAAATTACGCAGATCAGAACATTGCTCGTCTCGGTATTGGAATTGGTTAGTTACTTTGTTCGACGATATTGGCTCTGGCCAATGTCATTTGTCGTCGCGAAAACGAACCTAAAATAATCATGACTTCGAAACGTTTCGTTGGAGTCGTTGAAATCGTCGGCGAACGAACTATCGCTGCTGGACCGTTCTCGCGTGTTCCATCAGTCACGATACATTATTCCGCATTGAAAACGATTTAACGATTGCGCGAAGCTTAACGTGGAAGCTACGAACGTTGATTGTAATCTTCGCTCATGGTCCGCAGAGTCCGCAAACAACGGCGTCGGTTGAGCGATGATCGAGTTGGATTGTTTATGCTTGAATAAAAACGAATTTTCGTGCACATTCTCGAGTCCGTAACATTCGCGTTTTTTTCACGCATTTTTAGTGACTTTTAGTGAAAACTTGGACATGAGAAATACGCGAGCGCTGCGATAGCGATTATCTCCGTACGTGATCGTTAATAAGCCTCTTGTAATTATTGTCGCTGCCGCAAAAGTTAACGCAGAGCAAAAAAAAAAAAACGAAACAACGCACACATTTGGATCGTGAAACAGAGATGTGGTTCAAAGATGCAGATGTTGAATTCGCAGCGTTGCTGAACAAAACAAAAATTATGCACGATAATTGACGTTGCAATTAACCGTCGCGAACAGCTTGTCGCTGGCAGCTATTCGATCGGTATCTTTGGAACGGAAGTTTCGTTGTCGAGACGATTATCATCCGACAACGATTCAGTAATTTTTTGTTCATCGGCTATTCGCGTAATATAATTCTAGCCATTTTGAATTATTAAAGTAGGAATTTTCTGAATTATAAAAATGGGATTTTCTAAAGGAAAAAATAGAACTTTTCATATTCTTCTCGCTCACTCGGCATTAACACGGAAAAATTGAAAAAAAATCGTCATTTTTGAAGAAAAAATTTTTATTCAATAAAAAATGTATTAAAAAATTACAGTGGCAATGAATAAATTAGTTTCGTAAATTTCGTTTGTACGTAATTCGCAGATGAAGGACGCAGCTTCGTTATTAAGAAGAAATTACGAAACCTGCGATTTTGGCGGAACGTTCGTTTCAATATCGAAAATCGCGCGCCACCGGAAATTCTGACGTGAAATATGCAGCCGATATTCGCGAAGATGGACCACGATAACGATCCGGGAGCTTGGCAGCAACGACGATGAGACGTGATTTGGATTCGTCGGTCGTCGTCGTCGTCACCGGTTGCGGACAGTCCGGTTAATTCGATTCGAACGATAAATCGCGAACCGCGACGAATCGTCGATCGACAGCATGACGGTGTCTTATCAGTACGAGGTAGCGAGCTCGACCAGCGGCGGTTTTACCAGGCTGCTGTTCATGTGGCGAGGCTCACTCTATAAACTCATCTACAGGGAACTTTTGCTATTTCTCAGCCTCTTCGCAGCTATATCCGTGATCTATCGTTACGTCCTCATCAAACCCCATAAAAGGTTCGCATTTAATTAAACCAAATGCATCCTTACGAATTTTAGCAAATGGCTCAACGATTTATCAACCCTTCAAATCAATCAAATTAAAACTTGTCCAATACTTAAAAACAAGAAAAAATAAATAATTAAAAATAACAATGGAGAATAATCGTGGTAGGATAATATGAAGTAATTTTATGGGAGCAAAATATTTCTATTACAAATTGAATACTTATAGAATTGAGTTTCTGATCTATCCGTAGTTGATCCATCTTTCGGAGCATTCAATCTACAAGGGACAACATTTTTTTCCCGTCGTGTTGTTTAACGAGACGACCAATTCGTTGATTGATTGAGCTGGAGTCCTCAAAAATTTACAGAAATAACAATTTAAGAGAAAATAAATAAAGATTTTTCGTTATTTCCAACAGAAAATTCGAGCAAATAGTCGTGTGGTGCGACACATTTATCAGTCTGATACCGCTGAGTTTCGTGCTCGGTTTTTACGTGGCTTACATAGCCGCGCGATGGTGGCAGCAGTACATAGCAATACCGTGGCCCGACAAGTAAATATATCACTCACTCAATCGCATCGTACAGGTTACAAATTACTTAATTTCTTTTTCTTTTTTTTTTATCAGTTATAAATTAAAATCATCGAAATTATGAAGTTTTGAATAATTCTTCTACTTTTTTTCGTAATTCAAAGGGTGATGCACCTCGTGGCTTTGTACGTGAGAGGCAACGACGAATACGGTCGCATGCTGCGCAGGGCACTCATGCGATACCTCAATCTGTCACTTATACTCGTTTTGCGTTCCATAAGCTCGGCGGTCAAGAGACGCTTTCCCACTCTCGACCATGTCGTCGATTCTGGTAAAAAAAACATGAAGAAACCTCTTAAAATCGAAATAAACCATTATTTTTTTTTTTTCACTTGAAAACAAGATTTTTAGTGAAAATATTAACATTAATCGCACAGGTTTCATGACTTCTCTGGAACTGGAATTATTCCAATCGGTGCCCAGTATCGAGTTCAACACGTACTGGATACCATGTACTTGGTTCATTAATTTACTGAAAGAAGCACGACGAAGTCATCGGCTCCCCGACGCACAGGGGCTCAAAATAATAATGGAGGTTCGTACATTATCAAAAGCAAAATTACACATACATATTTACTTAAACTTTAATTAATATAATTGAAATATGAATGAAAGATATATATTTGAAGTTATTCCGTTGGATAGTTTATCTATTCGAGTTATATTTCAATGGATTTGAATGATGAGACGTGTTAATTACGATGTTTCAGGAATTCAATGATTTTCGTTCAAAATGCGGACTTTTGTGGAGCTACGATTGGGTCTCGATACCGCTGGTTTACACCCAAGTCGTTACTCTAGCGACGTACAGCTTTTTTGTCGTCGCTCTTGTCGGCCGGCAGTACATCGAAGGCACCAAGAAACCATTTCAGATGGAGGTCGACGCTTATCTTCCTATTTTTACGATCCTCCAATTCTTCTTTTACATGGGATTATTGAAGGTACGTTTATTTCGGACTTCCATACCAATCCACTCCTTTTCCAATAAAGTTTTCATTCTGGACGGATTCCCAGAGCTCTCTGCGAAAAAAGGGCTCTGAACACGCGATGGGATAAGTTTGAGAGCATCAACGTTGATTAAGTAGGTTTTTCTCGGTACTCTCGGAGATGCGTACCGGCAATGTACGATGGACAAAATTATCATGAATTGAACGGCTGATTAGATTGATCGACCATGCGACAATTGCGTTAAAATCATCGTTGGGTGAATTAACCCTTTACCGTCATACTACCAAACAATATCACGACCGTCACACTCGATGGATTTTACCCAGTCAGTTTTCAAAAAACGATTGTGAGCGAACTATCCATCCGAAGTGGTTAAAAAAATTACAGAACGTGCTTTAAACATTCTGGATTATGTACGGACAGTTTATTTATAAAAAATAAAATGGCAACGTGTTAAAAAAAAATTCATAATCAGATGAAAACGGAAAGAAAAACCGCCGGTCTTCGTTTGATCGATGATTCTATTCCACCCCTTGTGACGGTGAAGGGTTCAGAAAAATCCTAATTTCATGTTTAATGAATCAAAGGTGGCTGAGCAATTGATCAATCCATTTGGCGATGACGACGAGGACTTCGAGCTCAACTGGCTTATCGATCGTCACACAAAGGTAACGCCTAGCGATAAAGATGACTTCCGGGGATGGAAATGAATTCAGGAAATGCAGTAAAAACGTTTGTCCATAGGTTTCGTACCTCGGAGTGGATACTTTGATGAACCGATGTCCGCCTCTCGTGAAAGACATATATTACGACGCTGAGAATCTTACATTGCCTTACACGGAAGCCGCAGCGGCTTACAAAAGAAAAACTTATCGTGGCAGCGTCGCCAATATGACGTAAGATTATGAGCAGCCGACAAACTACGTTGATTTTAATTTTGTCGTACTTTGTGACGATTTTTATTTTTGCGTTTTCGATTCAGAGTCCCGGAAGAGAAGCAAATGATGTTTTTGCCGGATATAACGGAGGAGGATGAGGGATTGAAGAATTCAACTACTCCCCGAACTTCGACCGCCAGTCTGGCGTATTCTCATGAGAGCCCGATCAATGCCAGGCGGTAAGAACGAATAGACTCTTCATTAAGTCGAAATACAATATTTAAGCGCAACCCTGAAGGCGTGGATCGGTTGAAAAATCCGAAGAACGTTGCATGTATTCGTTGGAAATTCAATTGGGAAACTGATTTCTGTACATCTGCATTGATTTTGAGCGTAGAGAGGGGGGGAGGGAATAAAAATGTTCACGTAACGTCATAAGTCGCTCACGATCACGACACGTGGAAATAATTCCGCTTTTGGGAGGCAAACACCGTCTTTTTGAAGATATCATTTGTGCGATGATCGCAAAGAGTCCTGACAATTTTTATTGTGTAAAAAGCATCCGAAAAATCTGACCAAATTCCGGGATTCTTCTTCGGGATTTCATTTTATGTTGCGATAGTCTTTTTTGCCAATTCATTGAACATTTATTTCCCTATAATTATATAAAATCTAACAAAATTGAAAATTAAACGTCGCGAGACTTAATAATTTGCTTTTGCCCGAAAACGATTAGATTCCAGCACATTATTCATAAAATCCTCAGCCGTCTCTCTTGTGCTCGTAGATTTTCCTCTTGCCCCTTAAACAATTCGCCCACAAAATCCATCGTGAGCTCTATTACGTTAGACTCGTTTGTTTCAGCCAGATTAGCGGGTCCCCTTCAACAACTCCGAAAATGGGTCGAAACAATCTTGAAACCGTCGTTCAACTCGATCTTCACGAGTTCCACGAAGACACCGAGCGTTCGGACGGACGTGCCACCGCGGAAATAACGAAAAAGACCTCAGGACGTTCGTCCAAATGTTCGACTCCACGATTGGAACAAAATCGCAAACCCTTTATCGCAGGTGCCAAAACGGCTAAGGTTAATTTGCAACCTTGGCCAAGCGCGACGAATCTCTCGCGTTTAGCCGCGAATCAACATCATCATCAACAATCAACGTCGGATAACGTTCAAACGTCGTTCGTTCAATTATCGGTCAATGACGGTGATTCTTCGTCAACGAGAAGACGAAGTTCAACGACTCCGTCGCAGCGTCCTCCTTGCATAAGCGTCAGTATTCACGACGCGTCCGTGGAGGGCGATCGCGAATACGGGGACGACGACGACGATGACGACGAAGAGGCTGACGAACCCTCGAACACCGGTGGTTTTGTAAATTCGGCGTTTTCTCAAGAAAACATCGTCGAAACGCAAACCAACGAATCATCGTCCAATTGTCGTTGCAACGACGATCGAAATTCGCACTTTTGCGACGAGGCCGACGATCATTCCGACGTTTGTCCGTTTCAATGTCATCATCGTGACATATGCCAACATCCGGAACACGTTCGAAACAATCGAAGACATCTCGACGTCGGACAATTGCCGAGACGTCGTTTGAACAGTTGCCCAAAATTTTTGGTACGACGACAGAGCACGACGGTAAGCCGTAAAAAAGCCGTTCGTTGGAAACGCAATCGCGACAATCAAGAATGCGGAATACGCCGAAGAACCGTCGATTGCGTGCCTTCGGTTACGAAATTCATGCCCCAAACGAGTAGTTCCCCCGATTTGAAAAGTTGGACGGTTCCCGCGGCGACCAGCAGCGCCACCGATCGGCACGAGCGAGATGCCCGGGAAGATTTGAATAATGGCGGGAAGAAGAATACTTCCAAGGACGAAATTGGCGATTAATCGTGACAAAAATGGTGGTTCGGTAAAGAACGATCGAGGATCATTATTTTATTGATCGTTTAATTTCGTTCTTTCACATCAGTATTACTCACTGACGCGTATATTTTACAATTATCTATGCATATATAGTTATGTTATGTTGCATAAAGGAAAAAATGTATTTTTGAATTGTCGATTTTGCTACCCTTTGCAATTACCGATTCACGATGTTGTAAATCTTGTTGCACTTGATTTTGAATGATATGTAAATACTGTAAATATATAATGTAGAGTAATATAGACAGTGGCGGTGAAACGTGAGTAAGGCTAATATTTTTTTCGGCATAGTAAGAATGCGATAAAACTTGCGGTGGGAGAATTCGGGACAGCGCATGAATGAGATATGGGTATCAAGCGTTTGAGCGTAGGTGAGGCTACAGCCTGCGATGTCGGAAGAAGTAAGGTTCAGTGAACTCGCGTTCCAATGCCGTCCGGAAATAAAAATTCTCAGAAATTTATTCCAGAACTCGGCCCGTGACAAAGCTATTTGTGGAATCGAATTTTTCGAGACTGATTCATAATTATTTTTACAAAACTTTTTTTTTCATCGATAATGATAATTTTTTAAATCATATGATTTTTTTTCTTGCATTTTTGGCTTATTACGTATGCAGATTTACATTTATTTTGAAAATTTCACTGCAATGCGCATTTTCGTGAATATTATTGAGTTTTTCTGTGATATTTTCTGTAATATTCGCAACGGTTTTGTTTTTGTTCTGGTTTTGCATTTTTAATTACAACAAAGATCGAGATAATAGTCAAAAAGTCCTGTGCTTACTACGCAACACTTTTGCTCCCTTCTCTACACTGAAAACGGCTGACTTCCTAGCGTCGACCGCGACGCTAGTGTCGAAACTCAAAACCAGAAAATGATAACTTGCAAGTAACCTGCTTATCTCCGTCGGTACTTTTTTCAAAAACGTTCCGCATAAAAGCACCTGGCCCTATTCGTTGTTCAACCAGTATCTCCTTTTTTCTGGCATTGATAAATCATGCGTCGATTTGTAGTATGCTTTTTATATTTAAAAAATTTAAAGGCTTGAAAATTCTGGAAAATGAGTCGGGCTCACTCGGGTCTTACCATCTATCGGTCATTAACAATCTTCCCGTCACGCCGCAACCCCGACGGATGGCGCGACCGTCGTTTTCCCGCGCAGTCAACATATCCCGCAATTTGGTCCAACTCGTAGCAGTGTTTCGCTCGCTCGCCAATACCAGACAACAAAGACAGAATCCGTGTGACGACCTCGCGAATGTTACAACGATTTTTTCTTTGTTTTCCTCTTCAATAGATTGCGATCGCGTTACGAACGTTAACGTTTATCGATGACAATAGTGAAAATTGCGAGCACCGATAAGAACGACGTGCCAGTGTACTGTCCCGCCAAAACTATTTCGCTCCTCGGAATAGGACGCGAAAAATTTGTTTTCACCCCGCTGAGATAATTCCGAGCAACGAATATGAATATCGTTTGTGTCATATGCAGCGACCTTTTGCAGCCGTCCGACGATATTTTTTACACCCCGTGCGGTCATATATTTCATTTTGCCTGCGTCACCCAGTGGCTCGAGAGGTAACGATGATTTGGTCATCCTCCCGAATGGTTATGCAATTTGTCAAATTTAAAAAAAGAAAATAAAAAATTTTGAGGATAAGGCCCTGAAAACATTTAAAATTCTTCGGTTGCTCGAATTTTGCCATTTTCGATTAATTTTCTTGAGCCCATAATTTTTGTAATTCATACGGAGATGAATGTCGTGGGGAGATTGTGTTTTTTTCAATGACAAATGTTTTTGCGGCTGAGGAAAATATTTTCTGAAGAACGGGAGAATCGAGGGTCTCGAAACTTCGGCTGGTCTAAGCATTGGACGGAAAAGAAAGAAATATATATGGACAGTCGAAAAATTAAAAAAAAATGGAAAATTCAAGTTCTTCCATTGCTGCCACCTTTGGTTTTGCGCTAATTTTTTTTGTTATTCTCACAGCGATTCGATTTATTTTCTTAAAAATTTGACGTTTTTTCAATGAAAAATATTTTTCCCTCGGAAGAAAATATTTTCTGAAGAATGAGAAAATGGAGAGTCCTGAAAGTTTAGTTGATCTCAGCACTGTCCGGAAGAGAAAGAAATATGTAGCGAGAGTCGTGTGGGGTCGTACGGGTATCGGTGAGGTGTAGGAATTGTAGACAAAAGAAAAATCTTCTCAACATAATTAAATTGAAATAATAAAAAAATGTAATCTTATTCAAATGAAAAATTTCGAAGGTTCAGAGGCACCCCTTAACGGTATTCTACGATTCTTTAATTTGACCCAGATTTTGTTTTATATACCCTGAATTTTACTAGAGGTTGGGAGTTTGTAAATTCCAAAATGACCAAAATTAAGGGACACCCTAATGCCGATTCAATGAAACCCCAAGCAAAATACGATTTAGCTCAAATTGTTGAAGACTCACGATGTTGCAGATCCCGAAGTTGTCCGCAATGCAGGGACAAAGTGACCCAGAGCAAGATCCATAGAATTTACTTCAATTTTTCCAACAACGACACGATCGTGGAAGATGCGACGTCTCTTCAGGCCACCGTAGACAGTATGAAATTTCAAGTGATGATAAAAGAGCGAGAGATTAAACAGAGCAATGAAAAAAACGAAGGCCTCAAGAAAATGGTTTCCGGCCTTAGGCAAGAAGTTTCCAAAATCGAGTCGCAGCTGAGCGAAAGAGAAACGGCGATTTATGCTTTCAAAGAACAACTGAAATATTTCAAAGAGTTGAGCATGGACACGGAGAACGCTAAGAAAGAGGTCGCTCGTCTCAAGAAAAAATTGGACGATTGTAGAAGGTTCATTTCTGCTGTTAATTTGGCATTAAAAAACTATTTTATCAAAATATAATTAGATTCTTCAAAATAACGATCTTGCAAATTTAAATTTTCCATCAATTTTTTCCAACGAATTCAATTTGCGAATCATCGAGAGTCTTATTTATTTTTCGTACGCGATTATTCACGATATTAAGAAGCAGGAGTTGTTTAAGGCTGAAGTTTAATTCGCTATCGACTCTGACAAGAGTTATATTAATTTTTTTTTCAGCGTTCAGGTGCTGTTGAATGCTCCTGCGGAGGAAGTCGATGAAATGATTCAGAACACTCGTGATCCGAATACTCTCATAACGTACATTTCCGTCATGAAAAGGTAGGGATAACAATTTTTCAACCCTTCACCGTCACACTGGATAAAATCCACCTGTCAATCAACCAACGACCTGCGATTTTGTTTTCGTTTTAATCACTTTATAAATTTTTTAAAATACGTTGCCATTCTATTTCTTATAAATAAACTTTTCGTACATCATCTAGATTGTTCAAAGCATGTTTTGTAATTTTTCCAACCACTTTGGATGGCTAGTTTAGTCACAATCGTTTTTTGTAAACTGTCTTCGCAGTGTGGCGGTGAAGGTTTCGACGATCCCGATTGCACGTAAAATTCTCTAAAATAAACGAACGTTATAATTTTCAGAGAATTATCAACGAGCGTAGTCAGACGAAAGGAATTGCGCAATACCGTGAGAAAATTGCAGCAGGATCTCACGGCGGTTTCGATGGAACGCAATTTTTTATCGGAAGAACACACGCGGAGAAAGTAATTAATATTTAACTAATTTTATTAATATATTATTAATTAATATAATAACATTATTTTCGCGATAATTACTTTCTCCAAAAAAAAAAAACAATTCGTCGATAAAATCTAAATGACTCGTTTCAGACAATTGGAAGAGGATTTGGCGGTAGCCCAGAGTCGGATAAGAGAAAAAAATGATAGAATAAAAGAACTCGAGGAGATGCTTCCGTCGTCGCAAAGATCGAGAAACTTCGCAGGCCGAAAGACTCACGCGGTCGAGATAACGAAAGAAAAAACAAATCCCTCGACGGAAGAAAATACGTCGGAAAACGCCACGAAATCTCTGGACAATTTGTGGCAGATCATAGACGTTAACGAGGATTCTCCGATATCCCGGAGAAAACGCGCAGCACCGTCCTTGTCAACGGATAAAAATGATATTGTCGATCTTACAGTAAGAAATAATCCCGATCTTCATTTTATTTTCACCGATAAACAAAATTTTCGTCGATATTCGACGGAGATTTCTCGTAATTTCGGGGAAATCTATTTATTTCTCACTGATTTTTTAAATACGACGAATATTTTATTGCAGGCTTCGACCGAAAAACCTCGAAGAAACGACGAAAATTCCCCGTACCTTTCGTACAAATCGGCTCACGTCCTCGGAACGGATATTCTTCGGAAAAAAGTGAAAATCACGAGTGGACCATCGTCCTTCTCTATTCTAGCCAAAAAACCGAGACTCGCCCAATCCGATCATTCGGTAAAAAAAAAAAAAAAAAATCTATATTCGTACACACGTAAAACTTTCGTTATAATTGCTTATTATAATTTATCCGGTATTATTGTAAATTATAATTTATTCAGTTACAGGAACGTCGAGCAACGGATTTGACTTACGACGGATTCGGTGGACATTCGAAAACCGACAAGTTTCCCAGTCCAAAGAAAATTAATGTCGAAGCGAAAAAATCCAATCGTGGCCCAACGAGAAAACCCAAACTCGACGACGGCAACAATAGAAAACTCGGCGATTTCGTAAATAATTGAAACGATGAAACACGAAGGATCCGTGATCTCGCGTGACTTCAAAAAAAAAAAAAAAAAAAAAAAAAAAAAGTACCTGCGATAAAATAAGACGATACCAATCCGGTTCCGGTCACAATATTTTTTTTTTCTTCACGTTAATACCGCAAACGATATTATTAGATAATTTTAAGCATGTACCGAAGCTAATTAAAAGAATTAAAAAAATAATAATGATAATACTTTAGGTTGTAAAAATAAAACGTCGAACAATAAAATTATGAATTATGGTTAAATGGCAAAATATTGCGTGAAACAAGGATAACAAGGCGATTGTCGATAGATCCACATCAACGTATGTTCCTCCGAGCGCTTGATTATTCTTTTGATACATTGTAATTTAAGAATTGCTTAGTACAAATACGAAAATTCAAAGAATCAGACTGACGAAAATTTTCGCATTAATATAAAATAAAACCAAAACAAATACAATGTTTAATAACGATCTTCGTTTTTTTTTTTCTTCGAATATTAACCTATTTAACAAAAATTCCCAGTTGCTTTGTCGTGAAATCCGTTTGAAATAATTATTTCGATATTGTGTGAAAATGGTGGCGAATAATGGATTAATGTCGGAGATCGGAGCGACGTATCATCCCGCATCGCTGATGCCGGAGTTTATGGGTGCACGTCCGCCTGTTAATTATGATAATTCGTCGCACGACTCGGGATCTCGGCACGTTAGCTACTTTCAGAACTACAGGAACGAAGTTATCTCGAGATTTTCGGTGAGTTTATCGTGTCCGGGCGCCGTCTGGCCTGACTTTTGCCTCGGTTTGCCGTTCTTGCTTGGAATATTCTAAGTTTTATACGTATTATCCAGGGCAATATCTATATTTATATCTATATTTATATCTCTGTATATATATTTAAAGTTTTTGAAGTTTGACGTTCGGGTTTGTCATCCGTTGTCACAGATGCCACCGCACGAGTGGGAAGTGCAGAGTACTCCTTACAGCCCGAAGCCCGATCTCGTCGCTGCCAAACGAGTTCGAAATCACGATCGTTCCCTAGCGCTTCCGGAAAATAATATAACGACTATAGATGCTCGACGCATGCATGAAATCGACGAATTTTACAAGGTAGTCTTACCATGATTTTAAAAGAAAAATGGAGTAATAAAATATGCTTTGTTAAAAATGATTTATTTTATCGATTCGTTATCTTCAACCTTCGTCTGAGTAGAAAAAAAATATACGTGAGATAAATAAATTAATTAATCGGCAAAAATATTGCGCGTTTGTGATTTCGATATTGTTCGAACACGAGCTTCTGCAGATTTGTTATTATATGAATGAAGAAAAAAAAAAATTGGCCCATGAGGGGATCGAACCCGCGACCTTCGCGTTATTAGCACGACGCTCTAACCAACTGAGCTAATGGGCCAGTTGAGAAATATGTTAAGAATTAATGTGATAAGCTGCATCGTAGACCATTAAAATGATAAAATACTCTAATTCGGAGCAGCAAAAAATTAAGTAACTTCTGATATGTCGACGAACTGACGGAACGAAGCGAGCACTAGAGTTTGGCATCATTTGGTTCCATTCGCATCGTGTTAAAGAAATATATGAGTTGACGGAGGCCTGCATGGGAAAATATTACATTGTCAACATTTCAAATTTCAAATGTAAATGCTTCGGGATTATGCGGGAACCTTAAAATCAGCCATCCAGTGTGCCACAATCCTCTTTGCTTTCCGAATCTTTGATTGTTGCATTGAAAAATAAACGTATGCCCAGAACGTTTCGGTATCCATGCATTGTATAAAACTGTCCGTCGGCAAGTATGGACACTGTACCACCGACATATACAAATAATTTCCCGTAATTTTTGTTGGATCCAAAATCATATAAGCATCAACACTTTGCTGGCAAATCTAATGCCAATTAATTCATTCTATTTTCAATTCAGTCAACGTATTCAGAATTGTGAGAAATTATGCAGCACACGATTTCCCTGATTGCTCCAAATTCTCTCTCGCAATCCTTTCGTTACAGACGGCGCAACTCCATCGAGAACAATACACGGATCATACCGGCCAGCTCCACCCTCTGCAATACTTCAGAGCTGATGAGTGCAGTTTCCAGAATTCGCCGAGTCTTTTATCTTCGTACATTTTCAAGTACCCGACGACTTATACCGCTTACAAAGTACCGACGATACTTCCGCTCACGTACGAGAGAGCGACGAAGAGCCCGTACTTGCCGCAGTTCGCTATGGCCGGAATTTACGCTGCTGGTAACTGCATTGCGTACAAGCGCTAATCCGCGATACTCGCGAGCGAGATCCTCCTCGAACAGAAGACACTCGAACATAATCCGGAGAACACTTGTAACGGCTCGACGAAATGGGTGCGTTTTGAAGAAGGTTTCGTCCATAGAGAGATACCGTATCATCTTTTCCATGAAAGAAAAGAGCAAAAAGAGCGAACTAAATAAAAAAGAAATTAAAGATAAATTTATGAAATTGGGAAATTTATTAAATCATTGTATTATTTGATATTCAATTTTTCATATGTTTATTGAAAATGACATTTTTTTTCTTTTTCATATCAATGTTTTTCAATTTTTTGTACGTCATAGTTAATAGATATGGGTGAGGTATTCCAGTCGGATACGACCACTTTTGAAACTTACATTTTGTGATTGAGCTGAAAAATTTTCATGTCAGAGTAACCGAAGAAACGAGCATTTCATGATTTTTGCAGAATTTTTTGGCAATCCGTTTTCGAGATGGAATTTTGTAAAAATTTACTAATTTTTTTTAAGCGCCCATAACTTCATGAAAAATGGTCGCAGTGGAATGATTTTGTTACAAAATTTTGGTTTTTTACACATTTCAGTTCTTAATACACATTTTATATGTTTTTTTTTAATTTATGGGAACAATTTGGCGAGTTGACGATGATTGCCATTTTTATTTGTATTATTTGTAGTTCTATACTTTTGTAATTCTTAGTTTTTATTTTTTAATTTTTTTTCATCGACTTCGATTTTTTTTCGTAATTCATCCAAAAATGATGTTTCAGTTGATTCCAAATAATTCCCAATTGATTTTCATTGTTATCGATGAAGCAATCATCGACGAAAATTGATACAATCGGAAGTGGTACAATCCCAGTGGAATATGTCATATATATGTAATAAATAATTACGAAACTCAATCTAATTCATTAATATCTATTTCTCTATAATATCTATAAATTCTATAATATCTATTAATCTAATCAATATAGTGCATTAATTTTTCTAATTTGTTAGGATTCATCGCCGCAAAAATTACAGACCCCGAGCTTTTAACGCGCTGCAATTTCTACTCTATATACAAAATAGCTCCCATAGGGCGATCCATAAAATCGTACAACGATCGTCGTAAACTCGTTCGGCCCTCGAGGATCATACGCATAAATAATTAAATTCGTCACTCCGCAGCGGTTCACCCACGATGGTGGGAGCAGCGGCAAGCGTCTAAGGGGAATCCCTTTACACTCCGAGCCGCGTTCAAAAAGCCGACTTCTTTTTTTTCCACACTCGAGTCCTCGGCAAAAGGGAGAGGAAGCTTTTCGCGCGACCCTTCGAAGCCTTCGTACAATTCATCTCGAAACTTCAAATGCGCTTTGCAAATGCGATTGTACTGTTTCCTTACAATATGGCGGATACAAATAAAAAGACGACGTGAGTGCAATGCGAGAACGGCGAGTATCTACCGAAGCGTTTATGGTAACTCTCTTGAAAAATTCGTACGCTCTACGCTACGAAGCATTTACTGTAATTCGTCCTTCGAGCGAACCCCGCACGCTGGCAAGCTTTATCTTCACCTACAATCGAAGACACAGGACGTAGATATGAGGTCGAACAAATTTTCAGCACGATAAAAAAGATAATTTGTTAAATTAAAAAATCCAAGCTAAAATAAAAACGTCTCTCATTACGTTTTCTTTTATTTACAAAGTTATGTTCAAAACCGAGGTGATATGTAGTACATAGCCTGCAAGTTTTCCCGACTCGAATCGTGCAAATGGCGCCGTAAATGTAAATACTTCATGAAAATGGACGCCACAGCGGTCACAAAGGTTCGATCGTCAATCATATTCTCATGGCATCAAGCGAAATGTATGAGCGAATTCGGGCATCTTCGCGAGGGCATGAATGAACTCCTGAGGTGCGATGCTTCCGGTTTGATCGAGATCCATCTCCTGCAAAACCTGAAACCGAGATAAACAAAAATTCTCGAATATCTTGTACCGTTAGGATGCTCGCTGCCGTACGATGGGCCGCCATGAACTTTGGGTTCGTCGAACGTTATATCCGCGAGAAATATTTACGGTATGCGGATTGCGAACGAGCGGAGGTAACAAACGATTCGCGGGGCTTGCTGCTGGATTATGATATCCGAGTGTACGACGAAGACGAGCTTTTCCACGAGCCATTATAATGCTCGGCCAAGACAATAGCATTGTTATGCTCGCCAAACCGTAATGGCTCGTATATCGTCGTGCACTTCGTCGGGCGCTCCGTGCTCACGTGGAAAAGTTTTCACGGTTATGGGTTATTATCCTCAGTAGTGCATCGAAGGAATTGGCCATATCCAGTACGACAATACACGGAGATATCTACGAGCGTTCCAGCAGCAGCTTCGAGCTTTCGAAAGCGCGAGAGAATGATTCAGTGTCCTGTGTTTTGAATTTCCCGCGAAATCTCGCGACGAATCCGCGCGAGGATTCGCGAGGAAACTGAAATGGCTTCACTTTTTCCGAAACAAAACAAAATGGGCGAATCAATGGAATCCTCAGTTATTAGAGCTTGAGGGAATAACCAAAACATTGATAAAGTTTGGTTATTGACGACTTTATGATTCGATGAATTAGCGTTCGTTAACAACTTCTATTTCGTTTTTCACACGAGCGCTTTATTCGGGAAGTACGTGTACTACTGTACTTCAGACATGAAAGTGTTTAGATTCAATAACGTTAATTTGGTCGCCTTATATATGATTTTTATGGATTTTAGGCCGAGGCAACAAGATATTTCAGTCGGTAATATAAGCTGTAAAACATTCTTTTCACGGATGCCAAACGCTTATAACCTTATCGGATAACCGATAAGCCGTGAATCATTCGTCTTGGGAGTCTGCATGATGTGAGACTTTTCGTTCATTCAGGAATGTTTGGTTATCTAAAAATGTATTATTTACAGTTTTAGTTACCGACGAAGTATTCGTGAAATCAATGAACAGTCAATCTCAGAATTGAGCTAATAATTTTATTCTGTCAGCTAATGAAAGTCGATGTCGGTTTTTCAAAATTGTTTCAAAATGAACATTTATATGTGAAATAATTCTTCGATCGAACTAAAGATAGATAAAAATGAACGTTATCGCAATTTGATTCCAATAGTACGAGTGTGTTACATGAAAAATTGAACGATATGGGTACTAACCACTTGAGCCACGTGTTCGGCGCTCTTTCGATCGATTCTGATTTTACCATTCTCATCGAAACCCATCAGTCGTTCCACCGCTTCGATCAGATCGTCCAGGGAAACTTGATTATCGCCATCGAAGTCTGAAAGTGAAGGCTTTAATAGAGCGAATATCCGTCACCGCACAGTCAGACCAGAATGAGTCGAGTACTACACACGCAGTATCGATATACGTTTTTTTTCTTCCATATCCACGTATGGGTGATTTCGTGTCAAATCGAACGATTTATCAATTTTTTAATTCGTAATTCCTCTTACTGAGCATCGACAATGAAAACACATTTTTTTTTTGTTTTATTTACCGAAGATCCGAAAAGCCCAAGCAGCCCGAACGCTCACCGGACAATTGTCGGACAACGCGGAACAAAGATCCAAAACATCCTCGAAGCTCATGCAATCGTCGTTTTGCGATGAAAACACACGAATTATCGACTCGCGAAATGGGTTGTTCTGAAAAATGTAAAACATAAAAATAGCATCGTTAGACGCTGGCGAACGATTCTCGTAGAACATTAAATATCTCGTAAAACAATTCTCATTATTTTATTTCGATTTTCACAAGATATCAATCGAAAACAATGTGACACGATCATTCTGATAATCGCCGAGTTATCTATTCTCGTCGATCCTGAAAGGATTTTGCAATCGTTTTTCAGTGACTCACGAATGAATGAATCATTGCCAGATCTTTCGTCGAGGAAACAAATCCCATGGGGCGGTCCATGCCAACTCGTCAAATCTTTTTTCCTCCCAGGATTTTATTTTTCGCTATATTGTATATCATAGATAGACCAATCCATGTACAGGAACCGAATGAAAACTACTACAATTAAAACTGGGTTCAATAATAAGTGATTTTATCTTCAAAATTGTTCTAAAATTACCCCCGATTTTAACGAAAAAAATGTCAACACAATATAAATCTAAAATAATTCATATGACATAAATATAATGAAAACGTAAATATTTCATTTATCGTTAACTCACGCGAATTTGTGGCAGAATGTCGAAAACTCTTTCGACCGGAAATCTGTGATGCAAGTTTTTTCGCAATTCTTGAGAGCCTAGTTTCTTAAAGAGCCGTAGAATGCTTCGTGAAAACAGAAAGTCACGATTTCACCGTTTGCGAAGGTTCAACAAAGAGATTTTATATTAAGAGCACCGCAGAGCGTTTAATATCCGACCCTGTTGCTTTACTTACTACACTATCTCGGCTTTGTTCAAGTAAGTTAGCTGACTGTAGTCTTCCAACATCTCCTGTGTGACGACCGGAACAGTTGAACTCGAGCTTCCCATTGCGCTCGGGCACTATATTTGAATTTACATCGGTTCTCCAGTAACCGCCGCACGTTTGTCTTTTACCCACCGTTGGCTCGCTCTACCCTTTGCCGACTCGTGATACTCAACTATTTGTTCTATCAAACCAAAAATCTCTACCGAAAAAAAAAACATTGTTTCACAATGAAAAAATTTGTAAAATAATTCACAATCGACTTTTCGCATGAAAATAAAATTTTCCCATTCTTACGATAGTTCGAGAAAATAACATTAATTCCGTGAAATTACATTTTCAATTTTCCAATTGCAATCGCAAGTTCCATCGATTCCATCGAACCTGATTTTCAACGATGAAACGAACACAATAAACTAATCGAGGCCGCGTAAAATGTGAATGCTCGATCGTTACTTCGCCGATGTTATCTCTTTGGCAACGGATAAACCGTTGATAATCTTATCGGTTTGGGTTTCGTACATCCACAATTCGTTGTAGTTCCGTTGATAGCCACGAGATTGCTTCAACTGTGCAAGTGTATCTTGTTTCGATAACGCCACTCATGTTTACTACAAGCCCACACGGCTTCCTTCGGCTCAACGAGGTCGCGCCGATGGGACTCATCTTGTAGCAAACCTTGTGGTGCAACACTCGAGACTGTGCTTACCCATCTTCAGCGCCGCTTTGCCGATGCTTCGATTTTTCCAGGAAATTTCGCGAATTAAATGAAAAAATATACCGTTCATAATCGCTTCGACGAAATAAACGACGGATACATATCGTTAGCATAATTGCAACGGAATTGTGGCAACGTCGACGACGATTCAATGATGTCCGTTACATTGGTACGCAAATCGAGGTTATGCAGATTTGTAAAGCAGTCCATGTCCATACGCGCAGTGCCGACGGCTCATTGAACGTTTCGAAATCAACGAACGGTCATTATCCCGAATCCATTGCGAATAATATTTGCAAAATCATTGGCAATTTTGTATTATCGATTGGTCATCGAAACAAAATCCAACTGAGACCGCGTATCAGCGATTAAGGTAGTATCCTCGTTTATTGAATTACCGTTAAGATTTTCACACCCGAATCATTTTGAAAAAATATTCAAATAAAAAACGTAACCACCATTTTCGTGAAACGAAATTATTTTTTAACATTAGTTTCAACAATCTTAAAATTATAATTTGAAAAAAAAACAACAATTTTTCCTTACTCTAAGAGACTTGAATAATAAGTTGGTATTTTTTACAATTGAAAGAAAGGAAATTTTAGTTCATAGCAAAACTTTTAGCAGTTGGGATCCGAAAGACCCCCCGAATTTTGTAACCGTTACAAAATCCTGGGGAGTCACCATCAGGTTAACACTCCATGCTTCCCCTCCTCTCGTTCAATCTCTCGGACAATTAACATTAACTTCCATTTAATAAAAAAAATTTTCAATTAAAAAGGATCATATTTACCGTAGTTACAACGACTCAAACGGCCGGTGAGGATACGACCGAAGGGGTGTGGCAAGTTGTACGGGGGATCGCAGCGGTTATTATACCTCTCCCCCTTACCCCAAAGCTGGGTGTTTGCGGATAATGGGCTTGGCTCGAGGGGTCATGCGAAACTGACGTTCCGGCATGTCAACAGCAACTATGCATCATCGGATGTCTGGTGCACGGTTAACGCACATCCGCCCTGCTGGCTGCAGTTCGTCCCGGGGTCGGCGATAGACGTAGAGATAGTGGCACAAGCGGAGTGGTGTTCATTACAATAAGCAGCCGGCGGTCAAACGAGGCTGTGCTCCCGCGGTCCTCCTTCTGTGAGATATCGACTGATCGAACGGTACCGAGTGGGTGACTTGTCGCGTTGACCATCCGCCATGGCAGTGGTCAACCATCTCTGTCCCCGCTCTGCCTCCAGCCCATAGGGCTCGTCCTGCGTCCCCTAGCTCGATTTCTATATATATACATGTATATATATGGGGCATTTTGCCCCGAATCACCGGATGGAAAGCCTTCTTTCCGCCGATGTGGTCGATGATTTTTTTTAAAAGTATCTTTTGGATCCTTCGACGTCACTAATTTTTTTTTTTTAGATTTTTCCGATCCCTCTTTTTTTTCCGAATCCCATTTTTTTTAAGATTAGAAACATGAATTCCACTCCAATTTTATAAAAAAAGTTTCTTAATTTCGATAAAGTACCTGGAAAAAATATTCCATCCAATTAAAAAATAGTGCAATAGCGTTACCTCTTGATAAAGACAAAGCAGCGGCGAAGGGGGGGGGGGGGGCGTCCAAAGAATCTAAAAAAAGTTTGTCAGGTCGTAGGATTCAAGCATACACAAAAGAAATCATCGAGCGCAACGAGGAATCGAAGGCTTTAAATCTGGTGATGTGCGACGTAATGCCCCATATACATGCCTATAATTATATATATTCATTGTCTGTCTGCCTGCATCTCCACTATTGGGCACGCATCATACCCGTTTACGGAAGCAAACCGAGAACGCATATAACCGCCACGAATAATGTCAATCAACGACGGTCCGACCACGCGATGCCCACTCCTATTCAGCAAAATTTCTACGATACTATGATCATCAACGATGAAGCAGCAACGTCTTTCATCATGCCACTCAATTCCATTCGCATGGGACATAAATCCGCGATGGGCCGGGCGCGCGGCTGGCTGGCAGCGATGGTGCTAGGGCGGCGCGGGGGTGGTAAATCGAAGGGATTGATGCTTCGTATCGTAATAATATTATCATCTGCATTGCGCGAGATTGGATAGCTAATATCTCGTGTGATGCGCTGCAAAGGCGATACTTGGACGATGAAACTAGTATAGATCTGTCCCGCATTGGGAAAGGGAAACGCGCGTCATTACAGCCGGATTTCGCGGACTGCAACTGCGAAGGGAAGCCGCATCGGCCCGTATTCGTCATTTCGCTGTAGACGAAACGTCGGGGATTGAATCTTGACTGTCGCACATTCCGGCGAAAATTATAATTTTTTTTGGAATTAGGATGTTTATTTTCGTGCAGTAAAGAGCTCTCTGCATTGACTGCTCTAAAATACGACCGAGTAATTAGTTTCGTTGTGAAAAATAAAATTGTTGTTTTTTTTTGTTTTTTTCGTATTCATTACAACGAGAGGTCTACATTGCCCTCAGATTCTAGATGCTCGTCTACGGAATCAAGATGAAACTTTCGTGGCCAAAGCTCGAGGATGTCGCTCGATCCACAATTCGGAATAGGAGGAGGGTTAAGGTTTTAATTTAGTCAAATTATGCAGATCAGTACATGCCAGTGGGTAGTTTGAAACTCAAAATCCAATAAGATTTTAATTGCGAATTTAATGAAATTTACCCAACCCGTAGGAATATATCCAGTCTGAGCAAACACAAACCTTTAATGACGAATCCTCTGTATCTAAACCTTTGTCGGCTAGTACCGCGTGTACTCCGGTGGCTCGCAATGCTCATTTATTTCGAAATAATTCACCGTGAATTCTGTCTCGTGTCGATCGAGCCAGTTTTCAAGATAAAACAATAATAAAGAAACCCACTCGAAATTACAGCCAAAAGTGGGACAATAATACCGGTTTTTCTCGAAACTAATCGAGTTCCCATGGCTGGGATCGAGACAGGAGGAAAATAGCATGAAATGAACGAAAAAAAAACCCAAATTTCATTTAAGGCACTTTCAACGTTACCGCTGTACGTCTATCTCGACTAGATGCACGAGTTAAAAACTACCATTGGCAAAACGGTGATCCTTCATTCGTTAAATAATTGCGCGTTCGTCAATTAGATTTGTCAGCAACGATCCTCGTAATTGTATTAACAGAGGGTGAGAGCCAGAACAGAGCAGGCGGTCGCGACCGCCGGCACCACCACCGCCGCTGCGGCTCGGCTGCATAGCTATACGAGCTTCGCGCGGATAGTCCGGGCAACGTCGAATTTAAATTTCTCCGATAGCCGGTGTCTGTTTCCCTCGTGCAATTCGATTGATCGCTTCGCCGGGTCATAACGAAGCGTTTCTCATCGTGCAAGGTTTAGCATGCATCTCCCGAATGGCCGGTGTAACGACTGCCCGGCAACAGGAGACGGAATCGAGGTTCGATACAGTAAAAGTTCACTTGCTGCAATGACGTCGGACTTTTTGCGAATTTCTCTGAAATAAAGAGAAATAATATTTCTCTTATTTAGTGAATCGAAAGATTTATGAGTCAGGTGCTCGAAAGATGACATCTGAAACAATTTCCATTTTCTATATCTTTACATTAAAAACCACAATTTATAACAATAATATTTTTTCTATAAATAACATAATTCATGTTATTATTATTATTATTATTATTATTATTATTATCTATACAAATAAATAAATTAATAATAATAATAATTATTATTGACTTATTTATTTAAATCAATCTTCTTAAAAGAAAGCTCTATCTTTCGCGTCCCTTAGACTCGTGAGTGGTACCACCGAGTTACGACAGCGGCCAGTACACGTAGCGATGCGGTATATGCGATTCTCGGCCGAAACAGAAACCGTGTCTCCAGCCTTGACCCCACAAGAAGATGGTCGACGGCTACGGCCACTTCGACGTTGCTCTCGAGCATGTCCCGTCCTGAAATTGTCCCCGTTGGCCGTCCACCTCCGATAACAAAGTTACGAGGCCGTTACTGTGGCAAGACAAGTTTATGGGAAAGAATTTCAAGAGCCGGCACGAATCACCAACTCCCGGACGTGCCGTGTGTGTCGCAACACCGTCGTACGGTTACTCGAACGAACATTCAACACGAAGACAATGCACGAACAATGCCAATGACTGAACAATTGACCCAATGGTGTGCCTCGGGTTTTAGCAAAGCGCCATCGGCCACGGGGTTACAACGTTGGCCAAACGCACCGGCGTCGATATCCAGCGAGTGAATCCGACTGCGATCGACAAGCTCATCGCTTGTTATTACGTACGTTTGTTCGATGCGGTCCGTATGGAAGCCAAAATTCAACGACAAATTATTGGATCAACAAACCGGGACAAATACCGTATCGACAGTAACCACACTCGACATAATCGATAATCACAACGGCCAAGGAAAATTCATGTTCGGTTATCTGCAAACATTGCGTCGTGCATAAGTAGACGATTCGTTGGAGGGATTTCAAATGTTGCCGGCAACAAGAGCAATTGAAAATTGATCGGTTCGGTAAAGTCGCGATGACGCGTGACGAATCGAAATGGAATTTGGTCGATGCGATAGAAATAACATTTGTCGCTATTTGTCTTTTTTTTTTAATCCCCTGATTTAATGGATTTTTGGTTTGCACTTTATTGGATCAGACGCTTTGCTCTTCGATTTATCGGCACTTTATTCTATTGAAATAATAAATTCAGTAAAAATAATAATTGATCGCCAATATTTTTCTTGCTATAATTTTTTTTTTTAAGACGCAATATGAGACGATTTTTCTACGCAATCGATATAAAATGGACAAAATTGTATTTGAAACAGAATAAAATTGGACAAAAAAAATTAATTTTTATTTTCTGAAAAAAATAAAAATAAATATATTCTTGTACGGCTCGACGAGGCTGGATACTTCCGGTTACGCGGAGAGGTGGGAGTGAAAAACTGCTGGTTAGCAGATTTACAGCTTCACTTGGAACAACGCAACCGGAAGAGGATCTATAAATACCGATGAGTCTGGCAGTTGTGGTCTGTCATGAAAAAAGTAAATGTGAAAGTATTTATTCAAAGATTTTTTTAGACGCTGAATCAACAAGGGCGTGTCGATATATAAGGTGTAAGATTTTTCTTTGCCGTTTGATATCTACCAGAATGAAGGATTTGTTTCGAACCGAGACAAAAGGGACTGAAAAGGTCGCGGGTCGATATCAGCAGCCGTGACAGCAGAACTAGCATCAGCATCGATACGCACTTAAAGTTGGCGAAACGTCGAATCGATGGCACACCAAGTTCCTTTCGGTGTTCACTCGAGCGCGCAATGATATGTGGACTTTGGAGATTCGTTAGATCCCTAATGTTTGCGAAAGCAAATCGTTCGGAAATCTTTCAAATTCGCTTTGCATCGAACAACATATATATATTCGATCTTCCGTCGTACAGATTACAAAAAGAAAAACTCTAAATCAGTGACGTCTATGAAATTGACATTGAAAAACACGAAAATCAAATAATTAAACATTTTATGGCATGAAAATGTTTGGTTCTTTTGCAATATTCGTTTGGTGTTGGAAAAAAAGATATTTCCAGATTTATTATTTTTCAATGTCACGAAAATTTAACCTCGTGAGTTGAAATACGTCCAGATTGGTTGTAAGAAGAATTAATGAATTCCCGAGTCATCGATGATGGCCGGTTCCAAGCTCAATTCTTTAGCTCAAGGTTTCAAAAAAATACAAAATGTCAACCTAAAAATCTGGAAAAATTCATGAATGAAGCTCAAACTTTCTACGTCACGATGAAACTTTGAAATACGAAGTTCCCAGAATTCCATCATTATAAAAATAACAATAAGCAAATGAACCGCGGGAACTTTGCAATGTTCGCCTGGGTCAAATCGACCCCACGATACACTAATCGGGTTAAATCTCCGCGTCACAGTACGTCCGAAAAATATCGAAATACAGTCCGCAAACGTCGTCGGTGATTCGCGACTACCCACGTGGAAATCTCTTCGTTACCGAATATTTGCGGCCATCGGGGTAGCCCGGATGCAATTCGTACACCGCCACGACGTTAGTACGGAGAATGCTGATGCTGTGGGTGCCGCGTGCACCTTGAACCCGGTATCTCGAGTCAGACACGAGAATTCATGGTGACGATGACAAGGACGTGTACCGCGACGTGGGAATGCGAGTTCTCCGGTGAAGCCTCGAATCACTAGAGTTCCCGGGCCACGCTCTTCGCATAAGTCGACGACGATAGGCACCCGCGTTGTCGTAGCGTAGAACGCGGAGGTACGGAGTTTCGGGTATGGCAGCGGTGACTATGTACGCTGTGACGACGTCGACGTTGTTTCGGGCTGTGCCTCTGGCACATTTGCTTCTTCTGTCTTGCTCCTGCTTCCGTTTATATATATATATATATTATATGTAGAATATATAAATACGTGGCCACTGCCATTCAAAACTCCCTCGCTAACATCTTTACGGTGTTGAACATACCTGCAATACGATTGCTTGAGGATCTTGTAAGAAAAACAAGAAAATTGTATTTTTTTAATTCTCAATTTTAATGATTGAATTCCGGAAGTAGGTAATTCGTGAGAGCATTTATGTAATATTTAGATATTAGATCAGCAGCTTTCTGAGTCGCTAGATGTGCACTTTTCTGTAATGGAAATAATAATAATAATTAAAAAATAATTATAATAATAATAATAATAAATAACAATTATTATTATAACAACAATATTAGAACTATTATAATAATTAATATATTATTATTGTAATAATAATAATAAAATAAATAACAATTATTATTATTATTATTATTATTATTATTATTATTATAAAATTATTATAGTTTCAGTCACTATTAAATATTTTGTTTTTGTAAGACTTGAGGACAATTCGTGGCTCATGATATTTTATATTCACGTCACAACCAGAAGCAAAATAGAGAAACAAATAATATGGCGAAGAACATTAAAAAAGCAAGACGGAAAACGATGTAGAATGGAGAGGACCCTGTAGAGTACAGGGTGCCCCTGTCGTCTCGCCCGCCACGTCTTAAAACACGCTACGTCAAGAGGCAACCCCGGAGTCGGGTAGGGCGTCTCCATTAGAAACTCGATTTCTCAAGGCAAATTTCATTTCGATGGTGCAACACAGTGCACCCTCGGCTTCTGCACTATCTGTATACACCGAAATTTCTCTTGAAAGCTTTGCGCCAACGGAAGTCTAAAATACATGCATCGTTCTCCTTCCTTATCCCCCTCTCCGTCCCTTCTACTAGTCTGCAACCGCGTGAGAGCGAGCGGTGCAACACCATAAGATGCTCGGGTTAGAGCTGCCGATCAAAACCTGACAAAAGTCCAGAGTCGAAGATAAAAAAGAGAATGACAAATTTCAAGCTCTATTCGATTTAAAAAAAAAAAACTGGCAAGATGTGGAATTAAAAAAAAAATTATTTTCAAAATTTTCTCATATTTCAATCGCGGACTAATCGTGATTCCATTATTTACCAGACCTTAAAATGGCTTCCGATTGTTATTCGTTTTTCGTACTGTAATAATATATGCTTCTAGCGATTATTAATTTAAAAAATGACAGGCGAGAAAATTGTTGAAAATTCCTATATATCCTATATACTTACTTATTCACTTAATCTACATACTATATACTTCTTTAAACCCCTCAACGCAGGCCTTCGGAGTATAATACCGCATCAACTGGTGCACTGCGGTTCTTTGAAAATTTCCTCGAGCACATATGAAAACGCAGTGACAGACGTTCGTTGAGACGGGATATAAACCAGGCGAATCTCGTACTCCCTTTCGGGTCTCTCCTATACCTCGCGATGACGTCGCGAGTGGTACGAGTCAACGTGCTTTAATCCCGGGACTCGGGCGAATTAACGAACGGCTTGCTTTCCTCGCTGGCCTATAGTAACGGATTTTGATAACATGTGACTTTATCTGGAATTCTCGAGGCTGCACAAGTAGTCTGTTTACTTAAGATAATAGGGATGTCGGGGATGAGAGAGCCGAGGCTTCGCGGCGGCAGTGTTGACGGTGAAAGCACGAGAACCCGAAGAGGAAGGGACAAGGTGCGAGGGTAGGTGAAACTTTAGCCTCTGGTGGCAAAGGATATTCCAGCAGATAATGTTCACTCGGTGGAGCTCGCTGTCGGTTCAAGGGGATGGAGTTGAAGACTGGCCCGCTCTGGCAACCCGATTGGCAGTGTTCGTTTATCGCTGCCCTAAATACCGACTCTTTGTACAGACAATTTCGACTCAAAGGCCGTCCATGAAACAACCGTTTCCATGATTCATTCTCCACGTATCGCGTCAAAGTTCGCAATCACGTTTGCGTTCGAACCCACAATTATTTCATTCTGCAGCGGTCATTGATGAGGTCGTAACATCATAAAAATCAAATGAAATCACTGCAAATGGCAACATTTCCAATCAACGTAAAGCGTGTGAAAGTTTCTTTAAACGATTTGCGATCGCGAACAAACTAAATCTCAACAAAAACGGTATTTTCAATATTGTTGAAACGAAAACTGAGATTAGAAAAAAAAAACTTTGTTAAATAATTCAGTGAACACGATACAATCTCCGTAGTTTCGTTCATTCTTCTTATTTACTTCTTGAACCATGACTGCTGCCGCGTTTGTGAAAACCGTCCCCCGGAGGTGAGATTCTCGAGCGCGATATTCCGTCTCACTCGGAGGTATAAAACGAGGGAACGACAGAATGAGTAAGCGGGAAAAACGGCCGGAGGGTGAAAAAGCGAGGGACAAAGAGCGAGAGAGAGAGAGAGAGACGAAGACATGGAACGGAGAAGGAGGAGGTCGGAGAGGTTGAGAGCGAGAGGGTGAGTGAGTGAACGAGCGGGTAAGTGAGGCCAGGGGTTGCCGCGTGGGGATGTGGGTTCCACGCTGATGGTGTGTTCGGTCGTTGGAAAGGGACGAAGTGTTCGAGAAGGTGCACGGTGGAGATTCTCCATAGCGAGTAACGCTGGCTTCTCGCACCGAAGGCTACAAGAACTTCATTTTCCAAACCATTACGCCCCCCCCCCCCCGCCCCTCCGCCACCCCTCGCCCAGCGCTGCAACCCGCGTTTCTCGGAAGACCCCTTTGCCCCCTTAAATTAATTTATATCGAAATTTCAAATGACACTCATCGGGCCATCCAATAAATAACGGCGTCGGTGCCCCCCCGCGGGGGCTCGTAGCTTTTTCGCGGCGCAGCAAGCTGTTACGGAGCCCGGTTTACGCGATGGGTAAACCCGTTTGCCGCGCGTCCTATATTTCTTCCGTCGTGCTTTTGCAGTAGCATCGCTCGACGATACTTCGGGACGAGGAGAAAACCCCGGGCGAAGAAAAATGTTTCTCCTACAATTCTCGAGGCCTTCTCGGGGCAATTTAAACGCTTTCGAGCAACGAATAGCTGTTTTCGCCCGATTGTTTCATCACCCGGAGTGTGCAAAAGTATTATGATACCTTCTGGAAACTTTCCATTTGTCGATAAGGCGTGTAGCTCTTGTTTACTTCCTTAAGTCGCTATTGATTGATTTTACGCGAGATGAGAAAATAAAAACATTGGATAATAAACATTTCATCGAATAATTCAATAAATATGAATGGATGAATGAAAATCTGAATTCAAATTTAACTCAAATTCACCCGAATTAATCAGCAGGAATGCCAAAAATATTTGACAGCACGTTGCCACGTTTATCGGAATGTGCAATTTGTTGGACGATTGCTATCGACGATTGAAATATCTTCTCGCAAATTGATTGCAAATAATTTCCGATAAATCATCGAAGAGAATGTTTCGCAATTGAATAACGAAACAAACATCGATGTTTCGGAAAATACGCAAACGTAGAATCATACGAAAGAACAATTTAATTTTCAATCCACACACATCGACGGTGCAAAATAATTCGTATCAATCACCCCAACCACGACTATTCTGCACTCAACGAAATTCACGACATCAGCAGCATCTCATTGCAATTACAACGATTTAGTATCAGTTTGTGTGTAATTCATAATAACCTAGAATCCGTGAATTTACCACGTTGCCAGGAGGGACGTAAAATGTCAAATGTGCGGTCGGGGGTACTACGCCGGGGAATAGCATTATGCGGTACAGGAGGAGAGAAAAGAGCAGAGTGCAGAGAGCACAAACTGGCAAACAGAGAGAGAGAGAGAGAAAGAGAGGGAGAGAGAGAGGGAGGGAGAGAGAGGTGGAGTGTTGTTCATGAAGTATGCGGAGAAATTGTTTTGCAGCGTAAAGGAGGGATGCCACAGCCTACGACACGCCAGGCACGTGCAGTAACCCAGCGACGTTAATACACACAAACTCATTCACCAACCCCGGGACCGGGTACTAAGCCACCGAGAGCCGGGGTAAAGGTACAAAACGCACACGTAAGTGCAGCAGTGCCAACGTTAACGTCGCTTGCTCCGAGGAGCTTGCAGTGCCGGTGGTAGTAGAAGTAGTCTTGCCGAAGCTACATACGTACGTACATGCACATACACTTATACAACGTTGTGTATATCGGAAAATAGCTCCGACACGCCAGCCACCCCCGCGGAACCATAGCCCAACGGTATATTTTGCCCTCGACGTCGTATCTGCAGCGTTGACTATGCTCGGAGCTATAACGAAAATTCTGCGCTCCGGCAAACTGTCAAGCCACCCTGGAGCGGCGACTGGCGGCATGAAACAACCCTCCTGCCCTCCGACAATCCCGCCTTCGCCGCTCCGTCGGTCTGGTGGCACGCGAGAGCTGGCAAACAGTTAATTCGGTGATTTCCTATAGCCTTAACGATGTGGCCCGCACGACCGGTACGAATATACCCACACGCCCGTTGTTCTCCGACTCGCACACTCCCGGCCAAGCTTGTGAATACTGCATCGTCTCAATCGCAACTATGGGCTGTATCACCGTCTCGGAATTATTGTCGGTCTGCTCGCCTGCTCGCTCGGATCGTCAGGAATTCCTTCAGCGGTTATACCGATTTTACGTGTGTATGTATGTGTTTGCGTGTGGGTGTGTATATCAGGGTGGTACTTATTTGGGACTATTTTGAGTTTTGATTGCGACCAAGTCTCAATGGAGTCTAATAAAAATTGCAAAAATGTTAAGCCTGATTTGACGTTTCTAGCGCAATTTTTACTACGCACTGATTCGGGAAGAAGTTTCCGGTTGGAAATACACGCAATTTTTTTATTTTTCGCTCATGATATTGGCGGAGTAACTAGTTATTCCTCGAGAAATACAATATCATGGAAATGTAACGCGTATGATCCCCACTCTCACAAAAAAATTACATATATGGGTCATCTTGTACCACATTTACATCGTTCCTCTGAGGATCATCATCTAATTCATTCCAATAATTCAAAAATAACTACAATATTGGAGAGACCAGGGCGCTACATTAATTGTGTTTGGTTAAAGAAGTTTATGTAAGATATTTTACGTCAATTGGGAGGGTGAGATGGGGCCCGGGACCATCAGATATTCTAGTTATCTCATAATTGTTTCGCTTAATTGGATAATAATCGGTAGGCGAACGATGTTGACGTGGCCCGAGATGATCGATATATGCATTTTTTTTCGAGAAAGTCGGGATCATACGCTTTAGTTTCATATGGTATTGGATTTGTCAGGAAAAAACAAAAAAATTGCGGGCATATTGAACTCGAAACTTCCTCGCGAATCAGCGTGTAGTATGAATTGGACTAGAAAAGTGAAATTAGGCTGAACATTTTTGATTTTCTTTTTAGAATCGATTGAGACTGGGTTGCAATGAAAAATCCAATATGACTCAAACAATGACCACCCTAGTGTATCCTATATAAAGTGTTACCGATATTTCAACCTTTTCCCTTGTCTCTTGTTCGTGATAGCTTCCTTCCGTGCGCCCTACAACGCAATCCCCGTCATCGTTGAGTTGTTAACGAGTTGTTGTTTAATTATCTTTTTTCTTCACTTTTACATGACGATTGCGCCGATTTTTACGCGATATTGGTAGTCGAAGCGGAATTATTTGATTTTCAGGGCGTCGAACGAAATTGCGAATGGATTATCGCACAATCACTTTGTATTTATCGTTGTGACTTTAGATAACGTTAAGGAGTTTGGTTTTGGGCAATGCAAACATTTTGTACGAGATAAACTTTTTTTTGGATTTTTTTTTTGCTCTTTACTTTTTTCGACGCTGCTTCAGCAAAAAGCACTTTTGCAATTTACAGAGAAATAAAATAAAGTATAAGAGTGTGTCAAACATTTTTACCGAACGCTGGTTAAACATTTTTCATTCTAAATACCGAAAAAAAAGGTCGAGTTCCAGTGAACAATAGAATTGGTCGAATGTTCGATGATTTCGTTTTGTAGATTCGTTCGATTTGTAGATTGATCAAAAAATATTCGTGAGCAAAATATCATGCATTCTAGCGTGTAATTTATAGCTTGGGTAAATGTGACTTGGTATTATGAGGCGGTCTTATTGGGCCAAGCGCATCGCCTTTGTCAGACGGTCTCTCGTACGGGCAACGCACATAGCGATCACATTCAGAGCCTCGGGGCAGACTTTGTGAACGCTTCTACTTGATCCTCATCCTTGTCCTCGTCCTCGCGGCAGCAGCGGCAGCAGCAGCCGCGGAACATCATTCTGCCGTGCATCCTCGTGCCCGGAATACCAAACGTGCCGAACGTGAACGTTCGGTTACGTTGGAACTTGGTGTGCCGGTGACGTGGTTTAAAAGTTGTAAAGTTGAAAGCATTGTTCCGGGGTCTAACCACGTTTCACCGAAAGATCTCTGGTCTCTCGTCGGCGAAGGTTTTCATTCGCTGTGGCAGAGGGACGGAGTGCAACGCGCATTGTGTCGCATCTTCATGAGAGCGTCGTAATGCAACCAAGAACGTATAGCGATAAGGGATGAAACTCGATTTTTTTTCCTTACTTCTTTTAGGGAAAAGTGTTGAGTGTGTAAACTTGTCGCCACTTGCGTATGCTGTACTTGATAAAATCGTGATGAAGTTACAAATCCAGGACAATCGACGATTTACGAGATTAATAAAAAAAACCACCATTCGAAAGTATATTTAATTCTATTCTATTCAAAAATGGCATGGACGTAGGTAATTATGATAGATTCTAATCAGTGTGATTGATATTTCTATCCTCACGGATTATAATTCTCAACCCGGAGTAAATGTACTCAATTATTACGAATTTGCTTTCATACAATTTTTGTGTCTAAATAATTTTAAATAATAATAATAATAATAATAATAATAATAATAATAATAATGATATTTATTTAATAATAAAATTATTATTATTATTATTATTATTATTTTTAAAAATAAAGGCGAGTAATGATAAAAATAATAGTAAATAATAATAATAATGATAATAATAATAATAATAATTCGCATATTATTATCATTACTCGCCTTTATTTTTCTTAATTTCAGTACTGAAGATCGTCGAGGACTGCGATGGTCCGAAATATCGAGAATTGTTTGCAGAGAAAATGTATGTAAATGTCTAGACATCTAGTCTGGTCTACATGCCAGTCGAGCGAATGAGCGAAAAGGTTATTTCTCAGTATCGTACCTACTTGTTTAGTCGAAATATACGGCGAGAAGTGGCACTGAGTAGTCACTTAAGGAAAAATCAATGCTAAATCGCAGGCGATACTCGGCCGGGAAAGCTTATCGAATAAGACGCTTAATTTGCATTTAAGACTCCGTCGTAACGTTGACGCTCGTGAAAATTCTATTCCATCCGTCCATTTTCGTCTCTTTCTCGTCGTGCTTCTCGTCGTGCTTCTCATCGTCGACGGTATACACGGGGACGCCCTCCTGTGACAACAATTGCCCGTACAACACTCATCCCGCCGGCTCCGAATAGAATTAAACTCTCTCGGCTCCACCGGCATTCGCTCAGCGCTGTTGAATTATTAACACTGGCATCTGAATCACATAAATTGCTCTCGCGAGTTTTATTCGTTGCTTTACGTACACCCATCCTGCGTAGTCCAAAAAAAACGCCCGCCCTAATTTTTGCCTGCTCATGTCTTAAAGAAAGTTAAAGAAATAAAATAATGATTTTAAAAATCTCAACGCTTCCAGAAAATTACCCCAATTAGAATTGAAAAGTTTGAAATACATTAAATATGAGATTCATATGCAGAATCGTTATTTGGATAAGTCGGAGTCAACCCCGCCGACAGATTGAGCCTACTCCACGGTCGATTTCATGATTATCGTACAAAGCAACGATCCAATACAAGTCGGAATAACGCAACTGTTTCATCGGACGCTGCGAAGGTTTACGCAACCCGAGCTTGTCAACCCTAATCCTAAACGAGGACAGTTTACAATCATCATTGGACCACACAACACAGTCAGTTTGTACTTTTTTCCGGCCGCAAAGCTAGCGAGTGAAGTCCATACAAAGTCAACGGCGTATATAAAATGTCGTTTCTACGAATGCCTTTACCGAGCACGCAACTTTATCGTCTATGGCTTTTTCATAGATCTCGAACGAGTTAAAGTTTCGTCTTTCTATGTTTCTTTATTCTCCGTCTTCCCCCTCCGCCCTCCTCGCCGGCTTGTATCGTCGCGCCTCAACTTCGCCGAAGTTTCCATCAAAGGCTCTCGAGAGTCGCGTAATTAGTTTCGTCCTCGATCGCATTGATTGTAAATACGATTTTCTCAAATTGAATTCCCCCGTCATCGTTTTTTTTCTTCTTCGTCCTCTTCCTTCTTTGTCTTTTCTTCAATGTGCTCGTTCGTTCTACAATCGAATCCGATTTGCGAGTTAGTCACCGCATTGTAGACGTTAGATTTCCGCGTCATTTCATTCCAATAAAACTCATTGGCGCCGAGTCCATCACGAATTAAGCCAAATTAATGGAATTCGATGTCGCTGTTGGCTCGCTTTGTCGAGCGCCGGGAGATTTTTGAACTACATTCCAGGCGATGGAAAATAATCTTCAAAATAATGTTGAGCGTTTCAACTTTTGAATCGCGGGAAACAGAAACAAATCTCGTGCAGTCGAGATTTATTCAGAGGCTGTACATTTTGGCGGGACCTGAGGATCGATAAACACAATTGGGGAAAGAATAATTGAATCGATGACGTTTTCACAGTTGAGCAGTTGTTTCGATGGTAGTCGACGGTGAAAGCGGATGGAGAAATGGTGGCGATTCATTCGCAAACGGTGTAGGAACAGATATATATATATATATATACATAAAACAAGAAGGCCAGAAGAGGGAGGGAGAGGAAGAGGTTGAGCTGGAGGAATTTGGGCGAAGGAGAGAATAGGAGCGGAGCTTCGTTCGTAGCGTTTGAAAGCATGGGATCCGGCAAAGTAGTTGCTGAGTTTAAGTGAGGACCAGAAGGGCCGAGGACGGGGGTTGTTGAGTCGACCCGATCCCAAAACTCGGTGCTTTGGTGCTTATACAGGCGAGCCAAGCGCGTACTAGTCCGGGAGTTAGTTGGCGGTGGGGTCGAAGAGGACGACGAGGGTGGCTACCGGGGGTTCGACCGCGTTGTCGTTGCCGGCTCGGATATATCTCTAATAATAACGAGACTTCTTTAAGGCCCCGGCCGGGGGTCGCAGTTGTACTGTAAATCTCGAACTTTGGCGTAACGCTAATTTGAAGTTGGAACGCCGCCTGGCTTCATACGCGTTAAAGCCAAAACCGAGGGCCAGATATCGGGGATGAAGTAGGAGACGAAAGTATTCATACACATACGGGGTTCGAAGAACACGTGCGACATTGCCGAACGAGTCCTTGAGAAAATTCAAACTTCCTCCGTCGTCGTGATTATGCAACGTCTTTGAATAAATAACTTTTTTTCTACAATTTGCATTAGAAAAATAATTGTGAAAAATTGGTGGAAATTTCGTTACTTTTTTTCCTCAATTCTGTGAGTATTTTTCAGACATTAACGCAGCGTATCTGAGTGACCACTTCTTTTTATTAGTGCGGAAAAAATTAATTAAATTGTAATTTCACATCACGTTTATAATACAACATATTCCTAGTTACGCGATGCAAAAATTCACCGCTCGCAGTTCTTCAGCTCGCCCGCGAACGACGGGAATCCCTCACTGCCATTGACAGTACACAGACCCAATGCCTGATATCCTACGTTGACGAGGCGCGGCTAATCGCGGTGCGAGGGCTGTCGCGGAAAATCGGTAGACCCGGCTGACGCACTCGAACGGTGGAAACAAGGCAACGGTGGAGATATTTCGGGGAGTGTAGATGACGGTGTACGGTGTATACACGGTCGGCTGGTTCCACGCTTCCGTGCCGTTCCAATCCGGTAACATTTCTGTCAAGACACTCGGTAGATATGCCTGCGAGAAATGCGCCGTGCACCGGCCACGAGGGCGGGTGGAGCGCGGAGGGATAATTGAATACAAGTTGATCGAGCCGCGCGTTTCCACCCCATTAAATCGGGCTTAAACCCTCCCCCGTGTGTTGGCCGAACCGGGCGAAGAAGAGGAATATAACGCTGGCTCGAGGTTGAGGAGTGAGCAAAGGTATGTACAAGCTCTCCGACTTCGGAGTTTCCGGGGCGAGAGAATGTTTACTGCTGCCCCAGCTGGAGGCCAATCAGTGCGGACCACCACCGCCACCACCACCGACGCCGCTGCTACCGTTCTCCGCGTCCTCGTCGTCCACTTTTACCGTGCTTTCTCGGGTGTTAGCTCCGTATATCCATTGCTATACAACTGTACAATAGGATCGGGCACGGTAAATAGCCCGACCGATGTCGTTATATAGCTGGATTATTCCCTGACTGGGGTTCCTCGACTTCGAGTCACCGGAAATTTCCTATGCCTTATTTACTCGTGACGCACGTAACCCTCCCCTCCCTCTGTCCCGTGCTACCACGGAGTCAAAGCTCCACTCGCTGTTGCTACTCTCAAACCGACTGTAGACTACGATCGAAATAATTTACTCGGCGCCTTTACCCTTGCGAGCACACGGTTCCCCGGTATACCGAGCTTGCACGAGGCGCACTTCGGACGTTTAATTCCTTCTCGGATGTCGGGGTGATCAGCACGACCTTGAAGTTTATTGAATCGGCAACCTTCAACCTGTTTGTGTATCGTTGGAAATTGTGAAATGATTTTTTTACAATCGGTTTCACGTATTGTTGGTTGACCGTATTTTTTAGGGTTCCATACCTCGAAATGATAGAAACGGAAATCTTATAGGGTCACTCGTTTGTCAGTATGTACCCCGTCTGATCATGGGAACCTATAGGGTATTTTCTGTCGCCTTAGAATCCTAAAATTTGGGATGAAAAAAAGTCTTATAGCAAAAGTAAAGGAGAAAATTGGAAAATCATACATTTACAATTCTATGTACTATTGTTGTTATTTCTTGTTTTTTACTCATTAATCATCAAAATGTATTGGGTACTTGCCGTTGACCTATAATTTTGAAATTTGGCACGAAGGAAGATCCAGTAGTACAATTAGAGGGGAAAATTCGAACAACATAAATCTAATTATATAAACGATTATTGATGTTTATTCATTGAATCAAAACCTATAGGGTACTTCCGGTTGACCTAGAATTTTTAAATTTGGCAGCGAAATATGGTATTATCTATTCTTCTTTCAGTTTTAACAAACAAATATGGATGAAATTTCATCGATAATTATGAAGTGATTACTTATTAAGTTTTACGATAATCTAATAGTACGGAACCCTCAGAGCGCGAGTCAGACTCTCACTTAACCCGGCTCGTTTTTTTTAAATATCCTGGATGTGCCATTTCCTGTGGTTATTAAACTTTCAATACTTTGCAGAGACTCTGGATATGGTTGTGTATTTTTTCTTTTTATCCTCATCACTGTTTCGTGAATGAATTTAACAAGAGTCTGTAACTGATCCGAAATGTAAATGCCAGCGGTATGGAGTCTGTGGGGAAGAATAAAACTCACTCTGCTTCAATTATTTCACGAGCTACATGGAGGGTTGGCACGCGTTTCCGGTCCGAGGTCTGCAGATAATCCGGGTCAAGAAACGTATCCATTTGCATGGTCCAAAGTTAGTCGGACTATGGATACCGGCGTGTTAATTCGACCGATAACGCGCCGATAACGAATTAAGCATCGTGCGGTAAGACAAATATCCTAAATTATGTCAGCTAGAGTGCAACATGAAGTATTTAAAAAAAATAACAATGCGGACATATTTCACGAGCCGAAGATTGGAATTATAATTTTTCTAATTTCGACATCTACACGATAATGAAACAATAGGTACTGCACGTCACGTTATTATCACCTAAACGGGAACGAGAACAAATGCAAAAATTACTAACACTTTTTTGTACGTATCGAACAACGCACAACCATTTTCACTCGCTTGAGCTTCTTGTAATTACTTCATTTTACACACGAAAATTCCATACCTTGCCACCGCGTGAAAAAAAAAAATTAAATTAAATGAAAAATGAAAAAAAAAGTAAATAAAAAAATTGTGGGAACAATTTGCTCGCATTAGCGTTTTTGTTCGTGCCGCTATCCTCGCCCGTGGCAGTTTCCACGGAGAAATGTGAAACTGCGTCGTTATAACGAGACTCCAAAGAAATAACCACGATTATTACGGGACCGCTGTTACGATACGGCGGACATAGAGGATTTCATACGAGAGCTTGGGGTCTCATAACTTCGTAATCGCGGAGCACCGAAATCGGGGCTTCGTTTCCACTAATACACACGTACCATGTGGGCTGATTATTTTTTTGTACACTATTCCCAGCCCGTTAGGAAAATCACGAAAATATCGCTAGACGTTTTCGAATTAGATTTCGTCTGATAAACAAGCGATTGATTAAAATCGAAAAACCACACTTTCGTCATTTTTCATAAATTATACGATCTTCCAGACGAACGAACGGAGAAGAAGTTCTAAAAAATTAATGGATTAAGTTTGAAGCAGAAGCCAAGCTCGTGGGTCGACGACGGAAATTCTAAAAATTCACTTTGCATTCGATTATTGGCTTTATTTTTTTTTTTTTTTGTCTTTTGGGAGGAAGGTTAACTTTGGCGACGAAAGATTTTCTTCATTTTCTCCATCGTCCGTCGCCAAAGCTACCCAATCAAAATATTTTTAGCGACCAAAGCGACTAATCGACATTTTATTTCGGACGTTGGAAAATAATAATTCATCGAGTGCACGCTAAAACGATTATATCGTGACAACCTTCATTCGTCGAGTCGGTGGGACTTTGCGGGGTGACTCTGCCGAGACTTGTGAAAACACGAGTCCTCACTTCTTGCGTCACGTAGTCGACGTCTCGCCGAGAGTGGGATTTCCTGACCTCCCAGCGGTGTTGCCGCGAAATACGGGCCCTATGTGAGTTCACATCTGTCGACAGCCTGAAATCCTGAGTGGCTGAAAACCACAGCTTCGCGACGACAGGTGCACGTCTTCTCACTACAACTAAAAATACCAAATGGAACTCGTGATGGTGTAACTCAAGAAATTGACAAAAAAAGCGGAATTTGACGAGAAAAAATAGATGGCGAAGTATCGGATCGAAGTTAAAGAAAATCTCGGGAAAAAATTACAATCTCGAATAGAAAATATTTAAATCGTAGGACCATTTGAGAAGTTCTATTTTAGCATTTGGGCCACGAGACGAACAGACGGAGCCGAATTCGTTGGAGAGCGCGGGCGGAGGAATGTTCAGTATTCGGGCAACAATGTTTCGTGATAGGGAGTCTCGCGATATCACTGTTGCACCGTGCACACACTCTCGATAGCGTCAATCGGTATCCCGATTCGCTGGACCATCGTTTCGATTGGAATTCTAAATATTCACGACTGTTCGATAGCATTGCTCCTGTGTGCCGCGACTGCAGCGACGGCCCTCGATAAAAATGATTATTGCTCTGTTTCGACCGCCATGGTTTATGCGCATTCCCTCGCAAATACCATTGAAAGATTTTTTTTAACGTTTAAAAAACAACAACAATGTTTCGAACACTCGTGATTAGAGGACTCAACATATTCGGTACAACAATCGAATTGAATTATCATCGAATTGATAGCTCACAAAATTAATTGATCAAATTATTTCCATACTCAACGAGTGTTTGAATTAATTAATTTTTAGAAGATAAAATTCTCTACCGAATGGATCAGACGATGTCGGTGAAAAATTGAAACTTATAGGAAGCTAGACTGTAGATACCAGATGTCCACAGTGCAGGAGCGTGGGACCATCATGGTGTATTTAAACCCTATTTCATATCTCGCGGATAACGAGAGCTCGCTATAGGGCTTAAGGGGTGCGAGGGATGAACAACCGCGGGAACGATAAATTCACACGTATGTGTATACGTATATATACATATGCAGTGGAAATAAACGAGAACGGAAGGAGGAGGGAGTCTGGGCTGGATCGAGTTTTCGCGTTTACGCCCAGTCCAGTCCTCATTACGACCCATTCGGCTTCTCTCTGCCGGGTGAAGAGACGCCGGATGTTTCGCGAAATGTCGTTCACGAAGTACCGTCGTCGTTCCACGCGCCAAAGGTGATAACAAATCTCCCGAGAATGCGAAAACGTTTTATTTTATATTTTTATGCGATCGAAGGATCGTACGTAATCAACTTTTCAAGTTCCAGGGCTTTCGAGTATCAATGTACAAGAATTATCAAGCGTACATTAATGTTTCTTCGCATAATGGACGAACCAACGAGTTTATTTCCTGCTAACAAAATCGTCCTACAAATTCCCAATCGAGCGAAATATATATTTTAATTATCAATTTTTTTCGTTTACAAGTCTTTCGTTTTCTATTTTTGCAATTATTCGAACGACAGCTGAAGATTCGTTTATGGAAATCGAGGGACTGGAAAAATATAAAGCAAACATGTAATCGGCTTACAATGGGGCTCAGTCTGAAGAGAAGATGCAAAATCCCGCATCGGAAGTAAATGACAATTATAAATTGTTTGTCAGAGTGCGAGTTCAATGAGCTTCTATCTCTCCGCGTTCTCACATTCCACGAGTATCTTCCGACTCACGAATTCTTCGGAACGGGGCAAACACTCGATCGTCGATACAAGCAGCATCTTGGATGGAGAAGTAATGAGGTATCCAGAGGGAGAGATGCCAATCAAAGTCGAATATCGACAGCTAACAATGCGCTCTCGACTATCTTCAACGCTACAAACACATACATCTTGAATAATGGGAATCTCGATATTGTCAGACCAATCAATTAAAAAAATTCTACAGGCTCTCATTAAAAGTGATGGGATTCGTACTCTCGATAACAAAAAAAAAGGAGAACAAAACAATGATTCATACATCGCAATCGAAGGAAAAATTTCCCACCAAGACTTTTCAAAGAAAACAAAACATGTTTGTTCCAATCTAGATTGATCGGACGAAGAAGCAAGTCGGACGATTCGGTTAATTTCCAACAAAATAGTCCGGGCGTGCCGGACGACTCGGTCGCGGAGCCTGGAAAAGAGTCGTCCACGCAGTCTTCCAGTGTACGCTTTGCTACGGTTAGGTAATAAAACAGCTTCGCCGTTAACTGACCCAGAAGGATTGCGAGCTTCGCTCGTAACCCAGCAAAAGCTCCATCTCTGTTTTACCTTCGAGAAATTGCCGTGGTGGTAGCACCGAGAGTTGGGAGCAAGCCGATGGGCAGTGTGTGTGTGTATGTGCGTGTGTGTTTGGGATGTGTAAGGGCACGGAGCGAGGTTTCACGAAACTAGGCACTCTTACATGCTACATGATACCTAAACCAAGCGTATCCTACATAACTATATAATTAGATGGGGATTAGACGCAGCCAAAAGGGAGGCTTTGGCGAGGATTGGCCAAATCATGTAGTAGCTCCTCGTGTGCAGCTTGCTGGATCCGGTATACTCATCCCTCGACTTCTTGGTGTCCCGTTGCGCTCGTCCCTCGGATTATCTCTCGTCACAGATAACGCCGTGATTGTCATTTGCTCCTTTCTTCGTCCGGCCTTTCACCGATCACGGGATACTATGGTTTCGGCGAGATCCAGATCACTCAATGCGATACGACGAATGTTTGTCCGCCGGCGGCAAAAGCCTTGATTACCACGAGGTCCCCCGAAATAACGAAAGGCGATGAAGCTGATGAGAACATGATACTCAGAAACTTTCCAATTAAATTTTAAGTGGTCAAATCATTCGGGAATGATTGGAAGTAAAAAAAGACGTTTCCGTTTCATTTGATGGTTCCTCCGAGTAGTTAGAGGTCAGTCATAGTTACAATCCAATTATATTAGCGACCACCTTCCAAGAATTCGACTGGGTTTTCACTGTTTTTATCCTCCACCTTCACCCCACCCCCCAACCGGAGTCTCATGGTACAACAAGACTGCAAGAGGTTGTTCGAAAGTTATATCTTGCTGCAGGTAGTAAAGGAATGAGGATGAAATACGGTAGAGGAGTTTCTGAAGTGCGACAAGTTGAAGTCGAGCGGATGGAAGGATCCATGGGGAACCGAGGTGGTTGTAGTCGTGGAGAAAGGTTGCTGGTGTTGCTGCAGTTGCCGTTGCTTTGCGGGTTAAACGTAGATATTACACGGATAGCGTTTGATACAAGTGAGCGAGAAACCCTTGAAGCGTGGAGCTCTAGAGGGTCGCGTGGGTCTGAAAGGTAGAAGAGTCGGAGAGGTGGAGAAAGTGACGACCCAGAGGACATATCGTATGTAAACGTTTCCGTGGCGAAAGCAAAGGGATTAGAATCTGCGAAGCCGGGTGCATTGATGCCTGCATCGGATAAGTGGTAAGGGGAGAAGTAGAGAGAGATGGATGGAGGAAGAGAGAGAGAGAGAGGGATAGCGAGAGAGAGGGAGCGAAAGAGATCGAGCAATGAGAAATAGAAGCTGATAAGTGATGAGGAGGTACTGAGGTAGCAAAGCTGTGGCAGAGGGATAGAAACCACGCAGAGGCATTCAAACAGAATCTCTATCCTCACTTGGAGTTAATTGCCTGGCCAATGTAGGATTAGCAGGCCGGCCGATGGCCATGGGGGGTTGGTCGGTTGGTCGACCGGTTGGCCTCTGTGGCCGACTAACAGTCTGACTGAAATGTACGCTGTCTCCCTTGTGACCCTAATGCTCATCTGCGTCCAGAATCGCTCGAACTTCTGGAAGACCGTACGAACCCCATGCTGTACTCGTTTTGCCCATACGGTCATGTCAATCTCTAAGTTCCCAGCAAAAAATCAGACATTTACTTTCCACGCTGAAGTCTTCAACTGTGCGAACTCGATCTTGCCCGATTCTCATTGACGTTTCAGGGAACCAAGCCAGAATGCAGTTCCAAAAATTTGCAGACCCATGACAGCGAACGATTTTTTCGCTCTGTCAGACTCTCTCCGATTGGGTCTATGCAAATTTTTTCTCTCGAGGAAAATGAAAACGGAATAGAATGAAGAAAATACAGACGACGCACGTATCCAGGAAAAAGAGTGAAGGGATCGCAGGTTAGCTTTCACGTTCGTACGAATTCTGATTCGCTTGAGTGGAAAGCTATCTTACGGATCGAAGTTTAACTGGAGCGATATAACCGGAAAAGCGGCAGAAGGGGGAAGTGGGCAGGTCGGTTTCGAGAAAGTTGCACTGTGAGTATTCTACACACAGTGGGGACGAAGGCAGATATATGTTGCTTGCTCCCACAGCAACGAAACCACGCTCCTGGTACAAGTTAGTCCACCGCACAGGGGCAAATGGTGCGGGAGGGGGGAGGTCGGAAAACGATTTTGCCGTTCAGTCACGCGGATCGAGAGAAAACGTGGGGTAGAGGCAACTCCGGCTCTTGGGGATCTAAGCGCCGACGGTGTTATAGTCTTTGTATAGAAAGCGTGTTCGCGAGAGTGCTATTTATCATGTTGAATCAACCTGTGCCTAATCAGTCGGCGACGGGCGATTGAGGGCCACAGCGGCGTAAAAACTTGTATTGGCTATCGAACGACTTTGCCGTCTCACTTCGTTTCGAAGACCATCTGTCTTGAAAACTCTACTATCCCGAAATACACACCGAGTATGAAATGTGTTGGCTACGGGTGGCAAAGTTTCGCGTATCCAGTAGTAAGCCCCGAAGAGTGATTGGTAGTGCGATTTGAAAAAAAACCTTAAATTTTTTAATGAATTTGCACCCAGATGGGCAATTTCCATCGGATCTTCCACGTGGGTTCGTGGCTAGATGCGTTTGGTGAGTTTCGATTACTCGAACGGTAAAGCCGAGGAAATTTGAAATAAAATCTGAAGTTCACACCGGAGACAGTACCCCGATAGGGTCTTTGCGGCGGATGAACCGTGGAATGTGGCGTCGTTTGCATTCCCGATTGCCCAGAAAAATGTGGACCCTAGGAGAGATCTAAATTTTGAAACGGATACTGAAACGGAAGTGTGCCAATGACCGATAGCCGGTGGCTTCTTAGCGTGACTGTAGCGTTCGGACGGTGTAAGCCGGGATTGGTATATGGCGTACACGGGAAGGGTGGACTGACGGGAGGGTTGAGGGTGATCGCGCGAGGGTTAGCGAAACCCGTGCTACCCTCGCGCTGGTGCTCGTGTTATGTTGCGTTGTTGCTGCTAGGTTGGTCTGACGTTGAAAGATGGTGGCCCTCCTTCTTGAGGCTGGCCGCTCTGCTTCCAGCATGATATAGCACCATCCGAACACGCTGATAGATCCAATTTACAGAACGGGTCTCGCTTCACCGGGCCACCCAGTCAACCAGCCCACCCGGTAACGGCGACCCTACTCCGCAAACTACGTTACACAGTCCCCACTTCTCTTCACCGTTCTAAAAGACAATTTTTAACTCACCCCCACTACTGCCAAGACTGCGAAACAGCTTTGTGTGAGCACCGCCGGCTGTACCGGAACTTTAGTTCATCATTTACACGACTCACCGCGCGATTTATGACGATCAATTAAATTTCAATTACCATCAAAATTCATTAATACCTTTAGCGCGTTATGTTTGCACTGTCTTCCCTCTCGTTACTATTCACGATCATTGCCGGTTATTTATCATACGCCATTAATTTGTATTTAATGTGAAAGAAAGGAGTTATTTAAACTTATTTGAACGGGAAATTTCATTTCTTTTCCCTCGCTCGGAGCTCGTGTGCTCAAGCTGTTCGCGATTGAAGTACCAGACGCTTCTTTCGAATATAAAATCCACCCACGTATGAATCCGAAAATGCAACCTGTCGCGTGTCGTTAAAGGCAACTGCTATTTTTTCCCCCTGGGGCGAACGAAAATTTAAGAAACGTTGCAAAGCCACAATTGCGTGGAAAAAAATAAGAGAAAACCATAACTTCCACGATTCCCAAGACGTTCGCATCCCCTCGTAAGCTCGCAGAATCCCCGAAGGATCATCGAATCCCATGAATATAAAATTGGAGTCGTTCAAAGAAGCAGCGTAAACTGAATAGAATTCTATTTGTTATCAATCTTAGCCGGACGTTTCGAAATATTTCATCCAAGTCCTGGACCAGTAAAAATAAAACAAATTGGAAAGATCTGAATAAAAAAAAAACAAACAAACGAATTTATAACAAAAAGTCCGAGTAAACAACGAATCTTGAGGGAATGCCGGAAGCATTGTCCGGCCTCGGCATTCGAATTGCCAATTCGGGTGACTGTAATGATAGATGGATCGAGAAGTTTGGTCGGGGCTCGAACGTGCCACGCAATTCGAGTCTCATCACATTGAAACGGTAGATCGCGACGAATCGACACTGCGAGCTCTCGGCTGCGATCCCGGAAGGTTGGGCATCAGCGTGCGGTGCATGTGAGACCAGCTGACCCCACGACGATTAATGGAAAACTTAATTATTGGTTAGCCCGTAGATCAGTGCAAATTTGCGAGATACCAGGGGTTATATTTCCACGTGAAGAATAACAAGAATATGCAATATGGATATGAAACCCTAACTTGAAGACCATAACGCAGTTCAAACCTGGAATATCTAACCTTACGTTTTTGTTCTTTTTCGCAGAAGCACCAATTAACAGAGTTTGATTTCCCTGGATTCCCATTTGCGGGTCACGAAATCGTGCCGGAGTGAGAAAAGTGCTTTTGGAAGACGCTCTTGCACGGGTCGAGCAGATGCAACGTAAACGTGGTGTCAGAGAGCAAGCGGAGGAGGCGGGGAGGCCACCGGCGTGCTAATAGGAAACGCGGTGGTCGCGAGAGTGCACTGTAGATTGAATTTGGGCTCGTCGATCCCGGGTGTGCACGGGTTTGTGCACGGTTTGCGGGCAGAATGAGGACATTGAAGAGTTCTCTGGTCGCTCGCTCTCTCTCTCTCTTTCTCTCTCTCTCTCTCTCTCTCTCTCTCTCTCTCTCTCTCTCTCTCTCTCTCTCTCTCTCTCTCTCTCTCTCTCTCTCTCTCTCTCTCTCTCTCTCTCTCTCTCTCTCTCTCTCTCTCTCTCTCTGCAGCAGCCGATGGTGGTTGCGAGTGGAGAACGATCGCGTGGGATGTACTTGACGTATTGCTAGAGTGATCCGATATCGATTAGGCCATTTGCCGGCGCTAGCGTCGCTAGCAAACTACCCCGTCTCGCGTTCATCCGTATATTTCCATCTCGCTCGATGGTCCACGTAACTCGGGCTCGATGCTGTTTCACTAATTACCAAGGCTCCATCGACGAATCGCCGATTGCCACCTCGACGGTTGCCTCGAAAAACCTTATGGTCCATCTCAATGAACGATATTTATGGCCTGCAACTGCTGCCCACTGAATATACCAGACTGACGCTTCTTCATCTTGCTTCGAAAAACGTTGCCTGGCCTCAATATTTCGTTGTATATATACATTTTTTTGTTTAGACAACTCATGCGGTTGTTGAAAATTTCGCCATTTGCATTGTTAATTTGTTCTTATCGCGAGTAAAAATATTTTCAAATGTTATAATTTATGTTTTTTCAAAATTATTTTATCATTCGATCTATCGGAGTTGAGTGGTGGTGCGTGATGGATAATTATGCAGGTCGAAGGATTTATACGTAAGCTCGAGGAAATATAAATAATTTACAGAACAGACTGAAGCATTCTCAGTGAAGTTCGTTCTACTTTTTCACGATTCAATTGTGAACTTTCGTTATTTCCTATTCATTGCGTCAGTCTCCGCACGCAAATGTCATAATGCCACCATAAGACACTCCGATATCGACACATAGCGAGAAAATGACGTACAATAAATGTGGAACTTTCCGTCATTGAGCGAGTAAATAGAAGAGGAAAATAACCAACCAAGACCTATGAAATATTGTCTACGAAGACAAGACAAATTCTCAGACAAGAATTGACGCCCAGGGTTACGTGGCCGGTGATCCAATTTTTTGGGGAGCGGTAACTCGATACTTATACATACATTGCCGGAGCATGAATCAACAGTCGGTTACACATTCTCATCTGTATCTAACCGAAACTCCGTGGCCGTTGTGTGCGCCCGTGTTTGTGCCAACACCGTCTCCGAGGATAAACGCGACGCGAACGAGATTGAATTACCCTTTTTGTGTACATCTCATCCAGCAAAAAAAAAGGTTCTCTGTGACTGTGGTATACGTGTACGCTTCCACGAGGTAATCGATACGCCATCATTGAACTTTCAATTAGCGTCACTTAGTTGAACAAACACAGCCGTTTCTATTCCTATGCTTTTAACATTCTCTCGTTATTTTCAGTATCAACGGCCATGTTTTTAGTTACATCGAGAACCACGACGACGACGACGACAACGACGATTATAGTGCTTGTACCCTTCTCACACCCAGCATTCCCCTCATACGCACCTGCGACAGAGCAAGCGTGAAACAAGTAAGAAGAAACAAGCCGAACAGAATGATTGACAAGCAGATTTACTTTTGACTTCGAAGTAGACTTTTCCACTCGTATCGGAGCCTCCTAGAAGCCACCACTGACGTTCCAGCAAATCCATATGTTACTGTACGTCCTCCAACCACGCGAAATAAGTATACTGCGTTTTTTTTTTCAATCAAAGAATATCAGCGATCGATATTCCAATGCACATGGGAATTCTTACAGCAAAGAGTTTTATTCATTATAACATTAGTGTTTAAAAAAAAATCGAGGCGTTTCGTAATGGAATTCATTTGTTCGACCGGAAATGATTTGATTTTTTATTGCCACGATATATTTAGCGCGTATTACGACAGTCTTGACGGAATGCAATAAATCGTTATGGCCAGCAGGGAAGTTTCCTTAAATTTATCGGGAAGAAGGAAGTAGCTTCGCTGCTGCTGCTGCGGCTGCTGTTGGCTACATCAGATTTGTAATATGTGGGGATGGGGCTTAGCTTGCGGAGGGTGGCTCTTTTCCCCCGTGCGGTAAGGAGGTTTCCCGAGACTCCTGGCTCAGTATATTTAGACCGCATATATATATATAGAGAGAGCATGCAGTAGTGTAGGCTGTGAAGGGGCTTAACAGAGAGTTCCCCGACATCGTGGATATCTTAACCGTGCGATGAATAGTTTCCGCATAGTTAAGAAGCTCTCGAAACCGGCAAAGCCCCAGGAGCCCGACGAAAGTTACAGAGAGAATCTTCCACCCCGCACTACCGCTCATGTATCGCACTCTGATGTGCGGCTCGAGTGTAGATTATTTTACAAGAAAAAAAAATTCTCAGCTATAAAATAATGAAAAAAAAAAAAAAATACTATGAAGCAAAGGCAAATTTTTATTTTCTTCTGCCGACCGAATTCTTCAAGCAGTGATCTTCATCCGCGTTTCGCTTTTTCGGACAATCCACTCGGAAAAAAATGAAAATCGTTTTTCATTGTGCGCTTTTGAATAGGAATTTCCGATGAAAATGCGGCCGGGCTCGTAATCTTCGCGATTGCCGATCCGATAAGAGCGATGAAGTCGGACGGTAAATCGTCGTGGCACGTTGGAACGATTTGAAAAGTTTCGAGAAGATTATCATCGACGAAGCTTCGTTTACGCCGCAAGTGTTTAAGTTTTTTTCTGCGAGGTAAGCCACAGAGGGTTCGTTTCGTATTCGAAAGCAGGGAGAATGTGGAATACAGTTAAGCTGCGGAAGTGCCGCATGACGCAAATGCCAACGTACTTTGCCACTGAAAAAACGCATGTCCTGTTGCTGCAGCTGGATCTTCTGCAATGCTGCGTCACAAGGGTGAAGCGAAGTGAGCCCGGTCGACGAAACGCGAACGCGCGCGCGTTCGCTCGCGCGGCGTTCCACGAGTTTTCCCGTTTGCGAAAAGTTGTTTAGCAGCTATGTATATAGCCGCAGTTGCGTGACTCGTAGAACTCGCGAAGAATACTTTTGGCGGAGTATATCCAGGGAAGAAAAGGGAGAGAGGGGTGCGAGAGGGTTGGGGGGAGAGAGGGAGAGAGGAACCCGTAGTTCGGATGTGGATCGCATTTTGCCGAGGGCAAGCTTCACCCTTGCCACGAATATATTCCGTCGCTGAGCTCTCGAATTTCACAACTTTTACCTTATAATGGAAGTACGCACGAGGAAAAACGTGGAAAAATACGTGAGCAGCTATAGAATATAAAGTACATGAAGCTTGCTCTAACGCAAGCGAGGCGAAAATAACGATTGCCCCTATCGCGAGATTCCGGTGTGGAAAATGAAACGATCGGTAACAGCAGTTAGCGTATATGAACAAATATGGCTGGTTACTCGTCATACACTGTGGAAAGAGCTTCTAGGTCGCGATTCATATTCGCATATAAGCACATACATTCTATCATATAGTAACAGTTCAGTTTCGTCACTGAATCTGTGTTAACTATGTACCAGACTCAAATCATAACTAATTACAGAGAAATAAAGAAAATGATAATAAACAAGAATTATAGATCTTTCGAACAGCGTGACTTGTATTACATGCCGTTGTCCGTAATGCGAAAATACAATGTTACATGATCGAAGAGTTCGATTCTCAAATTTGTAAGATTCAATCATTGGACAGGAAAAAACTCTTACGCTGATCATTTCAGCATCGTTGTACGTAGAAAATTGGAACACTGCCTCTTGGTAGATAATGTCATGGAATATACATTATTTCTATTATACCGTAGTCGCATTCGTGTCTTGCGTTCTGCTGCCTGGTCTAAAAAAACGCTAACTGTAAAATGTGGGGGCGAGAAAAGGCCTAAATTTACGAAAACATTTTTTCGGCACGAAGCTTCAAAATCTTGACGGAATTCGCAGAAACTTGGGACGGTTGGAACGATGGAAAAAGTCATGAAACGTCGATGTATTTCTGTTGTAGGGACTACAATTACCGGAGGGTCAACGACGGAGGGTCAAATCGAAAAACCGAGTCCCACGCTCGGGGCTTAAGTCACGTACATCCGATGGCGCGTCCGGAAAGAAGACCCGGAGGGATCTCTCGGTCCTCTCGCGGCTCTTGCTTCCACGAAGTTCTCTGGACGTTAGACTCAGACAACGGGAAAATCGAGAGAATGAGACGAAAAGAAAAGAGTTTGAGGATGAAAACGAGCTGGGACAAGGGACTCCGCCAGGATTACGGTCCCTTATCTGCACCTACTCAGGAAATTAAAAAAAAAACTGCGGCATCAGAGTCGATTTCGATACTTGAGATTCGGATGCTTTGGAGGAAATGAAAGGTAAAGATACAGCGCGATGGGTTGACAACGGAAAATACCAAATTCACGGACTCGTCGTAAATAAAAAAATGAAAATAAAGAAATGATTTTTACCTCTGGCCACACCCGAATAAAAATTATTAATTGCTATTGTGTTTCGAATAAATTCTCTAATATTAATTGTTGTATATCCATTATTACACATATATTATATATTATTATCATGTTCTAAATAATACTATATAGAATCATGTTTTCATTTTTAAAAAGGATTTTATTTCGTAGTTCACCCGAGCGAAATATGAAATTAAAACCAGTCGTAAGGGTGGGAAAAATTCCAGCTCACGGAATCCCTCGAGCACCCCCAAATTGGCGGCAACCAGAAAAGAACCCCGGAGAAAAAGCGGAGCATCCACGAATGATACGGGATGAAAAAAATTGCCTACCGATAACAGAGTGACCCGTATTGAAAAAAAAGAAGAATTTCAACAAAAATCGATGTTGGATTTTTATACGAGTTTTATCATCTTCGTGTATGATTCGAAACACGTACCGTCCACCTGCTTGTTTGTACTTCCATTGTCAAAGAACCGGAGCAACGTATAGACGTCGACGAGATTGTGAAAACGAAGTGGGTGGACTATATATCATATATATACGTACGGACCGGAAACCGGTGGCGTGGAGAGGTTTAACAAACAGTCGGTCCGGGTATTGGTTTGGTGGTTCGCTAGTCGTTCTTTTCCGGTAAGTGCGGAATCGCGGTGAACAGGCCAATGTTGTTTGCGAGAGAGTTGAGTATCCATTCTGCGAGTACGAAGACTGCATACCAAAACCACTTACGTTATGACCTCTCGAGTTGACATAATCTTCAACTTTCACAGTTGTCCAGACGATAATGGCAGCGGGGTTGGCAAATTGAGAGCTTCCTTCGATGGTGCTCCTCGGTTGCTTTGTGAACCTATAGCATTCGAAAAAGCAGAGAAGAGCTTACAAAGGACAGAGCAGGGGAAGAAGCGGAATCTCGTGTTGCGCTCCTTCGTATCTTATCATTGTTCCTCTTAGTTAGTCTTAGGGAGGCAATAAATAAATAAATAAATAAATAAATAAATAAATAATTAAATTAATAAATAAATATATAAATAAATAAATGAATAAATAAATAAATAAATAAATAAATAAATGAATAAATAGCTAAAATAAATAAATGAATATATAAATATATAAACAAGATGGTGGAGGATGGATCGTGGAGAAGCCTATTCCAGAACGATCAGCTGTTCGAACATTCTTACATTTTCCGTCCTCCTTGCCACGTTTGTCGCTAGTTACTTTCGCCCTCAACGGCGTGACAGTTATTGCTGCCATATCCTTATCCCGCTATAATCTACGACTGGTTTCGCTGATCCCTCTGCTTCATCCGTCTCACCGTCATCTCATACATTCTCCCATTTCTCGGTTCCATTAATTACAAGCAACGAGATATATCCCAAGATTATGCGAATGAAAATACGATGGATAAATATTGTACGCGACGTAACCTTAAGACCATCGAAGAATTTCACGTGTACGTGTTGTAAGTACACGGAAAAAATAGAATAAAATGCGATTCACGTGGTATCTCACTCGAACAAAAGTTGGTACATTTCGAAGAGTAGATCACGAGTACAAAAACGGTGTCTGACCGGGGTTAGAGCCTGTCGCGATCGAGATTACGACTCGTATAAAAACAGTTAAGTTACACAGAAGCGGGGGAAGTAGCGAACGAATAATAGCGTGTACAAGCGGGAATAACTCGGTACAGAAAGAGCCAGGGCGGAGAGGAAGAGAGCAGTAGAAACGGCCAAAGTCCATTTATGGAAACTTAGTTAACCGCCACTTCATGAGGAAGTTTCAATAGCCGGCCCGCGCCCACCACGTCGGTCTCGCGCAGCCGACCGGCGAGAAATAATCTCACCGGGGACTCGTTCTTCGCGATTCCGGCTAATAAAGTTCGCACCCCAGTTTTGAATTAAGTTGGCCAGTAGGAGAGTAGGACTACATTAAAAGTCGTAGAACAGTTGTAGAAGGAATCTTAGTTCCGTTCGTTGTCACCAAAAAAAAAGAAGAAATATAAAGGGAGAGACGCGTAGGTGAAGGGTCGGTGAAAAAAGTAAAAAGCAATTTGTTTTTCAGATAAATAAATAAATTGTAAAAAAATCAACATAGACTGACGGTCCCAACGTTTTTTTGGAAAAATTCGAATTATCTGAAAAAAAAAAATTATATTTCTATAAAGAAAGTAATGAAAAGCTTTTTTCTTCGACATTGAATTTATTCGGATGAATGTCGAAAGAAGAAAAAAATGTATCGATCGATCAGAGACTCTTGTAATAGTTGAAATTGAATTACTACGAGGTTCGAGAACTTCCACGGGGGTTGGAATTTTAAAGCGGTCGATTTTACGCGTGGATGGTGGCCTATATACGATGGAAAATATAGTACGGTATATAGCGAACGTAGGTAGTAAAGAATAGACGCGTGGTAGTATCAGCAGTATCGTATCTTCTCGTTCAAAGTGCGATGGGGGTTGAAACGAGGGTTGAGGGGTGGCAAGAGCGAGGATGCGAGAGAGAAGGAGAGAAAGAGGAATGACTTTCGACCTTGAAATTCCTGACCAACCAATTCCCGTGTTTCTGAGCTATATCGAGACCGTGCATTTTTTTTTTTTATTCGTCGTCGATTGAAATTCGAATTCCTGCGAGGCGAACAAGATCGATAGTTACGTTTTCGAGAGTAGAAATTTATCCAGCAGGGGCGGTGTCGCGACTATACATTCGACGCGTGAGCATGAACCCACGAATAATCGTAAGGGTATCAATGATACTATTCTCAGGTTGCGATAACCGATTATATTTCGGTTCCATAACGCCTACGTACTTATTTATCGATTTTTTTCCGCCGACACGCTTTGTCAGAAATATAAGTGAAGAATAAAAACACGGTAATTGGCGGTAGGGCCTAGCCCGAACTATTCGGGGCTTCGTCCAAATATGGTTGTTTTTTTCTACCCGAACGAGTTCAATATAAGCTAGTGAGATTATTTGACTCGTCATGATCCAGCAATTATCACGATCCAAAGACCGTCGATGACTCAAGAGTTCCCATTTGTTCCAGCGTTTATCCATCCGAAAAATAAGCCGGAGCCCTATCGTTACACGGCGATATCCACACCGCTCAGAAAAATCGCGAAGGCGCTACCATCGAAAGAAAATAAAACGGCAAAACTTCAATTTACCATTGAAGCTTGAAACGAAAAAAATTTCCAATATTCATACCGATCGGAAATATCCGGAAAATAGAGATCCGACGAAATCTTTGCTCTTCGACGGCATCAACGGCACTCCGGGCTTACGTGTGTCGAGTTGCTCCGCTGCGCGCCAATCCTCGACAAAAGCTAAACGCATTTTTCCCCACTGATACGTTTGACGCTCCTCGAATATCAAAAACCTCTCGATTTTTATATCCATCGCCGATTCCTTTGAGCCACAACCAATGGAAACGGCAATGAAAGGAAAATGAAAAATAAAATATTCGAAACAAAAGAAGAAAAAAAACAGAACAATAATATAAATAAATAAAACTAGCAACAGCCACCGTCGGAGGTGTCGCACCGATTTTTTTTCTCCCTTTATCTCATTCATACTTTTCTCGTATTTTCGTTTGTTTGTTCTTTTTTTCCTTCGTTTTCATACTTTTTTCACCGGCATTGTCTCTTGTAAATTCGGATTGTTTCGCGGTACATTGTTCGTGGTGCTTGTCTCGAATAAATTTCGAATCCGAAGCTTCGAAATTCCCCGGTTGCTCTTGCTCCGACGTTCTCGAGCTTCACCCGTGGGGGATCTCGAAAGCGCGTTCGTCGGCGGGGTTTCGGGATATGCGAGCCTTCCCGAGTCAACGCGGCGCGGACTATTGGGACAGGAGATTGATGTTTGAACTCGGTGCGTTGCTCGGGAATTGAAGCCGCGACGCACCGATTCTTTTTCTTCGAATCCTTTTCACGTCATTCTCGTCCCTCTTCTCTTCTCGTCCTTCCCGCCGATTCAACCCTGCACCTCCCCGTGCCCGCGAATCGACGGTTCTCCTTGAGTTTCATCCTGTCGTCAACGCAATTCCTTCGATGATTTTTCGTTTCCGCTCCGATCAACGTACGATAAAAATAAAAATTTTAAAAATTGAAATTTAAAAATTAGCCGACAGAAATGAAAAATCTTGTATTTGGTGTTGCCATGGCTGTGTAATTATAATTATGGACCAACTTCGAGCTTGGCGAGTGTATAATGTTGATCCGTTGGCATAACCTGGAAAACTGGGCTGAATGGGGAAAAACCGGGAGTTCGCATTTTTAACATATAACACAACGATGAAAACAAAAAATGAGGTAGGAAACACAATGATAGATACAGATATTTGATGAATTGCACGGTCATTGATAATACATCGGGCCTAAGTCGAGAACACATTCATTCCGCATCGTCGCACTAGCTACAGTTTAAATTTTAGGTTTTAGAACATAGTAAATTAATAATAGAACACCATTGTAAATTTGGAAAATAACTGATCAACGGTAATGCATACAGAACCGAAATACAAAGCCTGAGCAAAGGAAAAATGAAAAATCATTGCATTGGAAATGAAATAATTTTTTTTTGCCTAAAACAATTTTCCGGGGGACTTTTGGATGCTGGGAGTTCGTTCGACAGTTGTATTAAACCCGCAACGTGCTCGGTACAAGTTACCGTGCAAGCTCTGCGGTCGAACGGTAGCTTGCACAGTCGGAATATAAACGAGAAGCCGAGAGAAGCGAATGAGAAGTGCGAATGAGGGAAACATACGCGTATGGTATATTCCTTTTCGAAACCGAGGTTTGCCGAGAGAGTTGTGTAGCCACGCGACAGTAGTTTCAATGTCTCGTTGTCCACGACTGTTCTCTGTGCTTCAACGTTTTCAGCTTCTCCCCCGCTAGAAAGCCGCCGAACGCACCTAACCTCACGTCGTGGTATCAAGCTTTTGCCGAGCCGCCGTGTACAAGCGGTCGCAACTCAGACGGATATTCTGATAGCAATATCAAAGTTTCCGAATGCCACCGTTGCTTCGGGCCATCGGAAACTGTTTCCGCGAAGCCTGGTTTTATGAAAGACGAGGCAGTAGCTCGAATGAGATACATCACATAATATTTACCGGCAAAAACGGAAAGAGCATTCGCTTACGTAAGATCAATCATTGGCCGGCTGCAATTTTTATTAGCAATCAGTAAATTATATTTTCGGATGAAGGAGATTTATCGAACTGAACTATTCGTTGTTAATAAGATACACGAGTTGAAGGAAAGACGACATACGTGCATTGAGAATCAGGAATGTCCGTAAAAAACAAGGAAAAGAGGAAATTGTAAATTCTTGTTGATTAAAAATTGATGAAAAGTTCGATGTTTGAAAATTGAAAGAAAATAAAATAATTCACCCACGGATGCCTTCCACAAACTGGATTTTCATGTGATTTCAACGACAACGATTTTCTCTCCGATGTGTCTCAGATTTTTGAATTTGTGGGCATGCGGGTGTGAAAGTAAGTAGCGCGTGGAATAATTCGGATGTTCGTTGGACCGCAATGGTCGCCGTTGATTTTAATGCCAGTGAGCTCGGCCGTAGCTCCGACGGAAAATTATAAAAAAAATATTTAAAAAAAAATAACGCAGATGGAAGAAGGAATTGAAAATAATAATAACGATGGGAATAATTCCCGAGTAATGAGACCAATGAGATAACTTTCCGTCCCTTCGTTTCATTTTAGTTCGGAGAAATAACCAGCGAGCAGCTCGTTATGAAGAATAAAGTTACAAGAATAAAAAAAATTTTTAAATGCCCACGCGCATCCTGCATAAGCCGAGAGAATATTATATTTCTAGTCATTACGTGCAATGTTTTACTAAATCCGCATCAAGTTAATCTACGCATCTCCGTACGCAACGGAAATTCGACCTTTCGATATTGCACCTTCGCGTGTCTCACATTTCTATTTTCGCTTTTCTACCATCGTATCTCCTCACGGCCACATTTGTTCCCAGATGTACACCGAATTTCATGCAACCACGATGCCAATGTACGTTATATGAGTCACAAGCTGTAACCTCGTTGAGAGTTTCGTCGTCGAAACTGTCCGCTCTTCGAATCGTGACTTTTTAGTGTTCACTCGTGACGCGTTCCGCGCTTGCGCCGATGCAGTTGGACTACTGCTACATGCAGTCCTAAATTGGTAGCGCGCAATACATATATATATATATATATATTACATATATCTAAATGGACCGAAACGCGCCGAACCGCCTGATTGAAACTCTTTTATCATCCGGTGTGGTCGCTGATTTTTTTTTTAGTATCTTTTGGATCCATCAACTGCCCTTTCTCCTCCGCCCTTTTTCATGAGGTAACTGTTCTTGTGCGAATTTTGAATTGGATGACATTTTTTTCTCAGATACTCTATTGAAATTGCGGAATTGGAGGGACGGGGGGAGTGGAAAAAATTTAAAAAAAAATCACTGCGGTCGTAGGATCCAAAAGATACGAAAAAAATCACCGCCCACATCGGAGGATGGAAGGGTTTCAATCAGTCAATTCGGCGCGTTTCGCCCCATATAGATTCATACAGCAGCTAGCGTGGTACTATCATCGCAACAACAGCAAAACTCGGTGCGCATCAACCGGACTCGAGGGAAAAGACCAAACCACGGCTCAGACGTAACTCAATATGTGAGTACGACGCTGAGACCCCGGACTGCAAGGGCCAATGGAGAATATGAAACGTGCTTCGTACTTCTTCTGCGCTGCCTCTCTCTCCTCTCCCCGCTGACATAACCAACGTCACTAACTACTGCTACATTTTGCTGTGACTTCTACAATTTTTTCTCGTCTCCCATGAGTGATAATGCAATAAAGATCTAAAGCCAATTAACCCTGCACCTACGGAGACCTTCGGGCGGCAAAGTGTCGCTGCGGATAGGTTCGTACGCTGCATCCGCCATCGATGCTACGACGGTAAAGTCGCGAACGTTTATTAATGGAACTTCCCACGTGAAAGCTTTAAGCATCGAGCCCTGTTAACAACCACACCCTCGTGCGACCCTTCGTTCCAATCTCGGGCTATTCTCCCCTGGCTGGCTCCTTAAACTTTCCTCTTCTACTTTATTATCGTCGTACGCACAAAACTGGCCGATGGAGTTACTCCACGAATTTATTTAGTAACTGCGTCTCGATATCGACGTCGATCCTGCGCGTGAAGATAATTCATATTATTGCACTTTGAGTTATTATTATTATTATTATTGAGTTATTATGAAGTCGGTATTCTGTGTGGGAATTTATAATGTCAATAATTTCTCATTCAAAACAAAAAAAACGTAGCCTACATTTTATAGAAATTGGATAGAAGAATATACATATTTAGAATATTATAGAGCAGTATATATTTCTCGAACTTATTTCACTCCAGTAATTATGAAAGAAATACATTTTTTGTAATCCTCAATTTGCGGCATGCAATTGAATTCCAATTGAGTAAACGTTAACGGCTTCGAAAAAAGCTTGAAAGCGTCATAATTGGCCAATGGATCGCGTAGGTCTATATCAAAGCGTCGATTCCAACAATAACCCGAGCAAACCGGAAAATGGAACGAGCATTGCTTTCTCGTTCGCGTACACGTCGATTGGTTATCCTTCTGGTCGGAGCATTTCAGTCCGGATCACATTTCTTTTTCGTTTCCTCGTCTTTTCTTCCTTCCATCATTTTTATTTTTCCCTCGACGTTTTTTCCACAACCCTTCACTTCCTCAATTTTCTCGTGACCACTGTCTTCGCGTCTCGCTGTATCTCAATTTTCCGTCAATTCGACATCCCAGCCGAACAAAGCAAATGGTTCGAGCCCTTCCACCGGCAACGTGGAGCGATTGATGGACGTTGGTTTACGCCACTGCTGTGTCTTCGATTCCGGCTGGTTCGCTGGTTCCCTTGCTCGATAAAGAAGGTGTTCCAGAATGAACCGAGAAATCTCATTGTAAAGAACTTCGAAATCCTCGATCCCGTCTCGAGGGAACGCAGCCCATTCGCTGTAAACCCGTTCTCCCCACCCCCTTCTCCATTCCTCTTTTACACAGTTTTTCCCCATCCATCCCGTTTCCATCTTTCCCTCGCTCTTTCCGCTTCTCTCTCAGCCAAACTTCATTTTACTCTTACCATCATACGTAAAGGTGATAAAACACAGATACCCGATGGTTGATATATAAAATGCCGGAAGATAGGCAAGACCGGGGCAAAATGGGATACCCAAAGATATTTCGAAAAATGTAATAAAGTCATGGGTGCAGACGCGTTACGATAACGATGAGGGATTTCAATTCTGCGTGTCAACCGATCAAGGTGAATTCACGTATATTGAAAACATTTGTATATCAATCTTGTTCTTTTAATTTTTTTATGTTTTAGCGAAAAAAATAAGGAAAAAATCCGATTTTCGCGCCACCGGTTATTTCAAAGTATCTCGTTTCCGTAGAATTGTGTGTAAAGATAAGCCCAATTGGGCGAAATTGCAGGGGCGGTGCCGATTTTTTGAAGTTTCAACCATGAAAATTTTTTTAAATCGGGGCTACCCTTAAAAATGGTCCGATCGAGCCCATCTTTCCGCATGATTCTACGGATGCAAGATACTTTGTTGAAGATGAGGGTCGCGGAAGTCAGAGAAATTGTTTTTTGTCAAGCCACCCTAAAATATATACTTCACCCTTGAAAAATATCAGTACTCTTTCAATTTTCGCTGATATTGGCAAGAACGATATATATATATATACGTCGAATGCCTTCGGGCGAAACAGCCATCCTCTATTTTACCCTCCCAGTGCGCTCGCTCGAGCCTTCTCGTTCCCAGCGCCTGCCTTTCTCGACTATACCCTTCGTTTCCTATCCACCGTTGAGCTAACTGTGCATTCTCGGCCACCTCTTTCCATATCCCATGAAGTATTGCGAATTCGTGAGCTTCTGAAATACCTTGTCTTCCATCCCCCGCCGATCGTCTATCCTAATTTGCAGAACTTTGTTTCCTCTCCTCCGTCTCATTCACTTTACCAAGTATCTTCCTGAGACATTTATGGCCCTTCATCTTTTCGCATTCCAAGTACGTTACAGTAATTCCGCTGATAGAATTACGAAACGACGGAAAGCAATGTTCCATAATTTTTTAGAGTCGAAGGAAGACGTTTATCACGACACGAACGAAAAAATTTCACGACTCGACTACTGTTCCGGACGTATGAATATATATTTTTTAAGTTTTTGCAATCTACGCAAAGCTGCAGATACCGGAAAGTTCATATTTTTAACAAACATCGATATTGAATTCACGGATATTGGACAAAAATGTTCGGTGTTTGCGTATCGGGTAATTTTTTTTTTTTTTTTTTTTTTTTTTTTTTTTTTGACAAGTCAATTGCGGTCGTAAGGTAGTGGACAGATCGGGAATAATAAATGGATGACTCGATGATTAAATGTGATTCATTCACAGACCGCGATCAAGAAGATCGGCCACCCTTCTAAACTCGACAAATCCCTCAAGCGGATCTTTCCGAGCTTTGCTGAAAGGCAGAAGCAATATTCCCCAAAAATTTCGGACAATTCGACATAGCTTTAATTTTTCTTCGAGACTCCTATCTTCAACAATCCACCATCGAGCTGCGTTGAGGATGCTTCGATCCAGCGAAGAATTCTCAAGATTGATGATAGAAAAGAGTGAAGGCAAAAATTGAAATTCAATTCCAGATTGAAAACAAGCTAACGATTCGTCAGGCCATTGATTCTCGTATATCTCTCATTCCCGATCAGTGATTTCCGACTTCGTCGATCGACCTCCGGAGCGCCGTCTCGGGCAAAGACGCTTCTTACCATTGATTGCAAAAGTATATTGAATACCAGAGACAAAAGATAGCGAACCATCCGTCGAACGTCAAGCATCGTCAGTCGTGACGTAAATCAAACGCGCGATAGTACCATACGTGAGGTCTCGGCACACTGCGATTGACTTTCCGGTCTGCGGTGAAGCCCGGCTCTGACCGGGTGCGGGCCAAAGGGTTGATCATCGACACCGGCCCCGAGCGCGTGAAGATAACGGAAATTGCCCACGAGCTTAGGCGGAATAATCACTTTGAGCTTGTCAATGGCTTTGATGTTTGTCCAGCGGGCGTACTTGTAACGAGTTCTTCGGAAGCACACGCGAATCGACAGCATCGACTCGGTTGTCGCTTTGTCGACGGTGCACTTAATGTCGTTCGACGCTCATTGACGTTAGAACGAACAGACAGGTCACAGCGAATGGAGGACGTAAATCCGGCGAGCCGCGTGATGGCCGAGTGAGTGGCCGGTGACGCATCACCGAAACGACAGAAGCGCGAATCGGGATTTAGAGCGAATGCACTTTATTTTGGCGAAAAGTGCAAAAAAAAAAAAGACAAAAAAAGAAACAACAAAAAAAATTGTCTGACGAGTTACGAATGGAAATTGGTACACGACTCTTTCATTGTTCCGCAGCGGAAAATGCAGTCAGCGATGGATGTCTCGTGACTGTATCACGTACATCGAGGTACATTTGTGGAGGAGAATAAAAAAGCACACAAAGGTTTTATTATTTACGGTTGCATTGATATCAAACGCGAGATTTATCTGAAAGTGAGATGTGGGCATATCGGCTGTGCATAGCTCCTTACCACGCATCGGCGAGTCCACGACCGGTGCAATTGCCGTTCGAGAAGACATTCAGGCCTTCACCCGAAACACTGGCGTTGTTAATACAAGCGTTAGCCGCTGTTCGCCCGTGGGGTGTTGTGGATGCTGTGCGGTACAGTGCCGAGAGGCAGAAAGATAGGGCGAAAGAGTGCGAGAGAAACGAGAGCGAGGCTTACGGAAATTTCGGGAATACAGTGAGCCCGCGCATAAATCCGCGGGAGCAAGAGAGACGGTGGGGTAGAGGCTAGGAGGGGGGTTGGTTCCAGCGGTGCAGAGTGGGAGTGGCCACGCGGTGCTGGCGATAGTGGAGGGGAGTCCCAGGGGAGCTGTGCCGCTGTCGGTGATCCCGTGGGAAGGAGATGCGGTGAGTGAGAGTCGAACAGAAGCGCGAGTGCGGCAGAGAGAAGGCTTGGCTTGTTACCGCTCCGGCTACCACTACTACTGGCGCGGTGCCGATTGTACAGCTGCGGCCGTGTGACGGTGTCGCTCCATTGTCTGACTCGCTGCTACCGTTACCACTGCCGACTGCCACGAAGCGAAAGAGGCGCGCGCGATTCCACGCGTCGCGCGGCAGCGCGCGAGGGAGGGAAAATCGGCCGGCGCCCCACCGCCAAGGGTCGCGACGAAGAGCAACGGGAAGAGGACGAGGAGGACGCGCAAGTGGAGAAGGACGAGAAGGAGGCGAAGGAGGAGGAGGTGGAGACCGAGCAGCAGAGGAGAGTGAACCGCGAGAGCGTGAGAGGGTAGCGATTGTGCTACAGTCGCACCGCGACACCCCCACGAGCGGAACCACGCGCGCGAAAATACACCCCGTAGCTCGTGCTCACGCTTATCACTGGTGAACCGTGCAACCCTCTCTTCTTCCGACGTTTGTAAGAGGCGCGTATAGTTACTATTACACACGTTGGCACCGTTGCGCATTTTCGAACGAATCGAAAACTTAAGACAGCTGAGCCCGTTGATAGCTCGCGCATTGTTGCCGCGACGAGCGTCTATCCAACGCGCTTTCGCGTAACAGTGATGTGGTTCTAAAATCGCGAAGCGTGTTACCGGTTTGATATAATTCTACGGCGAAATAATCGTGTGCGCGTACGTTTTTTAACTTCGGAAAGAATCAATTCGTCCGGTAGGAGCGTTGAAGAGAAAATTGCGGAACTCCGTGAACAATCGGCTGGACGCACTCCGCCACCTTGGAGCGATCTACCGCGCTCGTCCGAGTTTCATCTGCGCCGTCAAATCGAAACGATTGAGCATCGTCCATCGGGTAAGAAGTTATTTGAATCTTGAGTGCGTTCTGTTACATCATTCATCGTCACGATCCAAATGTGTTAATCATCTCGTACGATTTAATTATGTATGCTTACGACAATTCGTCACCCCATTGTAACCCAATGTCAGTCGGAAAAAAAGTTGGTCCCTGTGATACCGGTAGCCCCAGTTGCGGGTTCCCGTCAAGTGGATTTCAGTGAACTTTCAACGGTGATAAAGAGCTTTTTTGTATTTCCATTTGCCGGTCTTTTTTCTTCTTTTTTTTCTCGGCTATCGAGAAACACTGGTCTCCCATTCCTCTTATTTCCACGTTCTTCGAACTGACGATGCAGACGGGAAGTCAATTCCGTCGTGAAACGGTTCTGGACGAATGCCAACGATTACCAGACCGCTGCCACTCGGCCAACCACCCCACACCAGACCTCCGGAACTCGTGTGCCCGGAAACCTGTTGAAGACGTACGCCACCCTTCTTCCGTGCTTCGACAATTTCGGTCTACCCGTTTCCTCGCGTACTTCTCGCGACGCTCGAGTGTCGGCTATAGCTGCTCTTACTCGAAGCCTGCGTTTCCGTGATGTGTATCGAGAACTGCGTACACGGTTTCCCGGAATCGAATTCAAGGCCTGCGACGACGGAAGGAAGAACAACTTGACTCTAAGGGCGCTAAGTTTCGCGATCGACCCTCCTCCCTCCCTCTTTCAACAAGAACAAATCTTCGATGCCGGGATGCTATCCATCTTGCGCCGAAGTTCGCGCGCACGAGCCTCGCTGGCGTTCGTTTAAGGTCGCAGCCTTTTGTCGGAGTATGGATTCCAATTGAATCGAGTCAGTCTTCCCGGAATGCTCGAATGTCGCAGGGTTTGTCCTATAGAACTTTGGTGAACCACTTCACTTCCGTTTTCCAACGATTCACCTGCACGGATCCCGCGTATTTTTTATACTCAATCAACCTAATGTCTCGATCAGTAAGGCGATGGCCCGGGGCCTTTGCGAATCGACCACTGGATGTTCATAGAGAATTCATGTACCATCCAAAGCTTCATAGAGAACCTTGTAATCGCTTCGAAAGCTGATTACAAGTTGTAGATAGAAGCGAGGGAAACTAACCACAAGCGGCTCTCCGTAACGTCGGAAGTTGTGGCAACTTTCGACCTCCGCGCGTTACACCTCTCGCTTACGCCTCAATCGAGCACGGTTTTGCAGTTTCCCTTCTTTTTCCACCACGCTTGCCATCGTTTATCTTCCCACTATCCTCGGCCGTGATCCAGCTCCAAGCTTACGCGCCAATCCTTCTTGACTCTTTTGTGCGAGATGGTTTGGCGATGGAAAATAAAAACTACTGCAGGACCATCGCGGTGTGCAACGGACAGAGTGGATTTTCGGTTCAATGATCTTCTTCTTTAAGTATTTGCGGTTTGAAAACGTCTGGAACGACAAACTGCGACAATTGTGCGGCTACGGAATTGCCTCGAGCGTCTTAACAAATCGCAGTTTTATCAGATTTAGATCCTGAACTCGTCCAACTATCGACAATGACGTCGTATCATGATCTCGCGAGATGTTTGGATAGTTTTCGTTAGTTCTCCATGCTTTAGAGCAGTCTTATTTCTCCCAGCGCGGAGAATGGTCAAAGCCATCCTTAGCTTTTTCGTTTTAAGCCCAGGCTCACAGAGACCCGCATTATTTGGAGCCGCTGTCATTGCGTTGGCCGATGCTGCTGCTGCTGACAGCCATTAACCTTCTGACACGTACACGAAGCAATAATCGTCTCTGGACGTCATCGTAGTTCGGGCTATGTATGTATAGATATATAGACCGATGACAAAAGTTTCTTTGAGAGCACGCAAGTGTGGAGATTGTGAGCCTGGCAGCCACCCGCGGGTCTCGCTCTTTCATTCCCCCCGCCCTCTTAATCCACAAACCTCAACGTGCTACGTCCCGAACTGAGTAAATTTCTCCCGAGTAGGACCATTAATATTTTCCGCTTAAGCGCATTAAGGACAAGAATTGTTTTTACGTCTACCTCGAAATTGCCGCGACGACAGCTACCCGAATGGGAATTGGCAGAATCGGTGGCTTACCAGTGCGATAGGTACGATTGTCGACAGTTTGTTGATGGAGTGCAGTTCGATCGTTTGGTCTGCATTGCGTGCTTACAGAAAATGTAGAGTATACAACGATCGATTACGATTTTTACCGAAGCTCTCACCTGATCTAAGATGTTCTTCAAAACGGTGGCCGTTCGTTTCCAACCGAGAATGCAATAATTGTTGAGAGGTCCTCGTTTCGATAATTGTGGCACTCACTCCGGGCGATGACATGACGATACGATCATCGACTGCGGCACGTTGCACGGCATCGGAAGAATAATCCTCCTGTACGCTCCAACATGCATCGACAAACCTGAAGCGTTTTACCTCAGCGTGAAAAAGACAAAAAAATTAATTGATTGATTACCGGTGAGTAGCGTTCAAAGTGCGCTAACCAATTCGCTACAGCCACGACCACCCGGAGCGCGATCGTTCCACCCCTTCAACAGTACCACCTCAGCTTTATAACCATTGTTCTTCCCCTCACTCGATATCCGCTCTCGGTCCCGCGGCTTTGTATTACGATCGCTGTCTGGTTTGTGTACCAGCGCGGCCAGAAAGCTTCAAGCCCGGTTGAGTTTTACTCGTTCCTTTAAATTGGCCAGTGATGGATTTTTCTATTGACCGCTCGATTTTCGACGTTGCTTTTCACTTTCCACTCGTAGCCCACGCCTCGACTCGTCCGCGTACCCTAGACTCTCGCCCATCGATTGTTCTCCATCCGGGAATCGAGACTTTTTTTCATACATATTTTTTTTATATCTATTTGTTTTTTTATTGCTGATGCTGCTGCCACCGAGAGGTTCAAGTGTGTACCAGTGTGTAGTCACAACGCAGCCAGTGAGAAATTCCTTTCTTTGATTCTCTTTGATCCGTCATCAAATGCACGGGCGTTTGTACCCGCAATCCGGATACCTGTGAAAATCATTGTGTGGATGAACGCGCCCCAATCGATTGCCATAGAGCTTTTTTGTTTGATCGATACTCTGACGCTGATTTTATGATCGGTTATCAACTTTTCGAATACTGGATAATAATGCTCGCGATATTAAATTTTTTGAACGAATTTATGCCCGACTTTCAATGAATGCATTGAACTTCATCCTTTGTTTTTTCATTCTCATCTTGAGTTTCTAAGAGCGTGCTACTACTGTGGTTTATAGCCGATGAATGCTTACACAAGAAAAGATTACAACCTGTTGATAACCGTGGCATAATAATTTTCTTACGCGAATTACGTGCTCTCGCTGATCCTCAGATCTTGTCATCCCAGCAGTACCTCGGCACTAAAACATCCCCCTCGCTTCGTACCACGCTCGCGTTCCGCTCTATGTCGGCTATTCTCCTTAATTTCGGTGGACCTCGTTGCATGTATTCAGCGAGCACCTAGATGCGAATTTAGATTGCACCTTTTCTCTTAACGAGAAAAAAATTCGGGGTTGAACGTTAGCTGAAGAAACGAAAATAGAAATGCATAGGATCTTTCTTGGTTTTTTTTTAGCGGCTGATATACTTCATATTACGTCAGAGAATTCTTCTTCCTCCGCATTTACGAGTAATTATTTTTCAGAATAAAAAGATGATTCAAAATTAGAATAAAAAATTGTGGAAATGAAGAAAATGAAATCTTGAATTATCGTTCATAAAAACGCGGTCAAGTTTCCCGTCGATAGTTACTCGATGAAATATCGTTGGTCCTTCGCGGGTAAAAAACGACATTGCGTTGAAATTTTTTGCGCATCAATTCACGGGAGAGTTAAAAGGTGCCGAAGAGGGTTGAAACGAGGATGTACAGCGTGAGGTTACGCATAGAGGCGGAGGTAGCGCTTTATTGCAAAAAGTCTAGAGCGCAGCAGATGTCACGAGTTCTTGTCGTGTCGCAGCCGCCGCTGCTGCCGCCACCGTGGCCAACGCGGTTGTGCTTCGTCTGCAAGCTCGGGTTCGGATATTCGCTATGAAATTTCATTTGAAATGGGAATACGATGATACTCTCGCCTCGGTCAACGCCACCGGCCGAAGATATGAATTATACTCGGTATGCAATTCGATATGCTTTAGGGGCTCCACGAAGTTATATGTACATATATACATGTATTTATATATGGGGCATTCCGTCCAAAATCATTTTTCGGATCCCCCACCCCAGCCCATTAATTTTCTTTGCCATGAGGTAACTGCTATTGTACCATTTTCCAATTGGATGAAGTTTTTTTCCTAGATAGATTATCAAAATTTAGAAACTTTTTTCATAAAATTAGAATGGGATTTATGTTTCTAATATTTTAAAAAATTCTTTTTAGATTTTGAGAAAAATCGATATTTTCCGAAATTTGAATATACGATGATGGTTTCATATTTTAAGAAAGGAAAGAAAAATAAAATAGCTCTAGCAAAAGAACAATTCGATTATTTTCGATGATCCATCGTCTTTTTGATTGTTTTTTGTTCATAAAAAATGAAAATGATCAAAAAATCGATTGTCCATGAAAAATAATCGAAAAATCGATTTTTCGCAAGAGCGATGATCTCTTTATGTAGACAAAAATGGGGCGGGGGGAGGGGAACGGTTGATCCAAAAAATTGAATAAGAAATTCGTGAGGTCGTAGGATCCAAAAGGCACTGAAAAAAAATCATCGACCACATCGGGCGATAGAAGGGTTTTAAATCTGACGATTCGGAACGTAACGCCCCATATATATAAACATATACGTATGTGCATCGGTCCTCGCATCGCTCTCGCTCTCTACCACCGAATTTACGAACCGCAAATACGCATCATTTGAAAATTCAAAGCTGTCACAGACATCGCACAAATTGAACCCATGAAAAGGTAAACGAATAAATAATCAGCCACGTAACGACTCTAACGTTAAATTATTTTTGAACAGTTATCCCTTTGAAGTTTAAACGAATCTTCTAATCAACGTTGATAATTTTGGAGATTCCATTTCCCAAGGAAATCACGATACGTTATAACGTGGGAATTACCCGACATTGACTTTGCGAAAAATTGACCCAATTCGCATGCAAGTGGCAGTCGCGCGAGACTCCTCGGTCGTTTGTGGCTCGAGATCGAGAACAAGAGCGCAATCTTGGTCGCCTGAATTGCCGCCGACGACCTCAATGTGCTTTAAATTGCGACAATGACATCTAGAATTATTGCATCGCAGATATTTCCAAACAATTATTATAAATAGATTAGATTCATAAAAAATTGAAAAAGACCAAAACACTCTTGGCTGCAATATTTTTACATAATAAGAATTCAGATTCAAATATGATAATAAATTCTACGCGTAGAATTTATTCGTGAATATAATCCACGAAAAAAATTATGAGTCTAAATATACGGTTGAATTTAAAACCTCTGCACGGGCCACCAGCGACACTACGAATAAACACCGAATTCAATTCTAAACACCGTTCTCTTCCCACTCACCGTGAATAAATAAATCCCAAACACAATCACAACCGCGTTCATGTATTTACATTTCATGATGTTAAATCTAACTCCACGATTATGCAAATAGCGGAAACGACGTTACTCATATGGTCCACAGCGAATCTCGCTGAGCCGTACGGTCGACGAAACAAAAATGCTCTCGCTTATGACAGCAGTTAGTCACGAAATAAAAACCTGCAACGCTTTCCAACAACGTGAAAACGTTTTTCCACGAACTCGTATGAAATAATAAATAAATTTTCAAAAAAGCTCTCTCGCAGCGGGATTGAATATATTTTTTTTAACGAGCACTTGACCTATTATCGGCGTTTATCGTTGCATATACGTTTTATACGTATATTTTTTTCAATTCTATATTTACTTTTTTTCTCACACCCCACTCCACCGTCACGATTGGCTTATTTTTTCCTCCTCGGTCTTTTTGCACCCCACAGATTTCTTTTCTCTCGGCAGCGAAGCTTCGGGTGTAAAAAGTCGAAAGCAAAAAAGTTGTACGGACAGTGCTGGGCGCGCTTTATCGAGAAGCCCGTTTTCACTTTCGCCAGCCGTAAACATTAACCAGTTCGAACAATGATAAAGAAAGCTTTTGCCGTTGGGAAGACCGGAACTTCTCGTCGAGTCCGGGTCCGCGCGAAATGTTTTATTTACTCCTGGTTCTTTCGATCCATTGGGAAATCTCGAATATATGTATCGGGCTTTGAAAACCCGGAAAATATCGTTCGCGTGGGTGTACACAGGTGTGTGTTACGGTGTTCTTCGATCTTGCGCAGCTTCAACTTCACAAGCAACTCTATTCCTTTAATCCGATAAATCTTAACGACACTTCTGCGCGCAACTCGTTCCGAGAAAACGAGACTGAAACGAATGAGACTCTCGCAAGTAACGCCGTCGTCTCGACAATATGCAGTTACTTCAGTCATATCACTTTTCTCATAAACCGTGTAACGAGATAAATTGCAATGTTTGAACACGCATTTATCGCTCGTTATTTCGTTCAGCCATCGTTGGAAAAAACGCTCAGCGATAAGATTTCGATTTTTCGGACAATCGTTGAGTGTATTTTTATCGATGTTCGTTTTAAAAAACAGAGATCGCCATGCATCTAATGGAGAATATGAATGTGAAGAACGTTCGCGATGAAATTCCAGTCGCCCTTCTGCTCTCTGGCTTTCTGTGCATGACGCGCCGCCTGCACTGTGCGTTCTCGTATATTTATTGCGATAGATTTCACTGCAATCACCATTTTCCCACAATCTCATCGTCGCACGCTGCACAAAGATTCCCTTCGTTCCAGTGATTTCTACTTTTTTTTATAGTTTCTGGGTGTATTTTTTTTTTATAATTTTTAATTTTGCTCTTTTTTCATACACACCGTTAGAATAGCCTCGCATTATTATTAAACTCCATCGTCCATCGTTGCGTGATTTTTCCATCGTCCTGCCTCGACATTTTCGAGCTTTCCATCGCCCAACCAAACGTCACTGTGTGAGGCAACCTGTTAGTCTCAACAACGAATCTATTCAGACGTGAAATATCACCGTTCCTCGTCTTTTCATCAGTCCGTATTTCCGTAGTTCCGTATTGCGCTGCCTCAAAGCGATGCTAACGTCGAACTTTTAACGATTAAATTTTACATTTTTTCACAAACCCGTCACTAGCGTAACCCCCTTTTTATATTTTTCATCACCCGTTTTTTATCCCCTACAATTCTGAAAATCTCTTTCGAATAAATGAATAAAAAATACGCTTTAAAAAAATGTTTCCCCAGTTTCATAAAAATGTTTGGAATTATCTGAATTCGACGAAAATTCATTAGTCGTTATATCGTGCTTGATCCCACCCCACATCCCATTTTGCCTATCGTAAAAATCCTTCACATACGGTTACAATATTATTTCCGACAGTCGTGTAAAAAAAAAAAAAAAATCGTAAAGCCGTAACAAATATTTCCGGTCTTGATGTTTCGTTTTCTCGTTTTTTTTTCTTTTTGTTTTCGCCGCACTCGTACCTACGTCCACGAGTATGAGGCTCAACTGCAGTGTGTCTCGCGAGCGTAAACGGCTTCACATGCCATCGGGTCTGTACGGACTCGCGAGAACGTGCGGCGAAAGCTGGGGCCGAGTACAGGCCAGAGAAAGTTCAGACCGACGCGAAGCGATGGCTTTTAGCGCGAGCGACCGGTCTCAACTAAAAATGCTTTCACGCTCGTACGAAGCGCCAGTTTTTCGCCAAGTTCGACACACGTTTGTTTCGGACGAAACCACGACCATAGATACGCTCCAGAGCAATGGACGACGGACCCTCTCTGTCTGATATAACATTTTTTTTTTTTTACAACATTCTCATCCCCAACCCGGTCTTTTTGTTCTATTTCACATTTTACCGGTTTGTTTTGCCGGTAACGCTCCCGAAGTTTTTATTTTCCATTGTCAGCCGCGAGAAACCCACGGGATCAAGGTGTCCAAGCGAGACAACACGTTTTCGAGCCTTGATTAGAACACCCACGGTATAACGGATTTTCAACAAAATATCTCCACATTCTCCAACATCGTGCGCCAATGCGACGAACACCTTCGCCCTTTGAAGGGCCGATAAGCCGGATTAATAATCGTCAACATGTCTACGTAACCTTAAAAGCCTTCTGGATCGGTAATATGACGAAAATATTGCCTTTCCATCTAGCAAAAAATAGAAAATAAAATAAAACTGCCATCATCCTATGCGGATTTGAAAATTATTCCCCACCGCTTCCGAACTTCTACGTCACGTTGTACATTGTTGCTATTGCGTATTATTTCGTTCTTTTATCCGGGCCTCAGGGCGAGCACGCAAATGAGTCGGCATCGCCATGTGTGATATCGATCTTTGAATTTTCAACATACCAGTAGCCACCCGATTTGCGGGAGTTTCGGTAGCGGTGGAAGGGAGGTGGGCCATGCGAGGCTTTTGTTTGTCAGTTTAGCCCGACGAAACCTACCCCATGACCTATAATTTCCGATATTAATAAATTATCCGGTGCTGCGCCGGCGACGTATCAACGCGTTCATTAATCACCGTGGATATGAGATGCACCGTATAACACAGTGCACGCAACCCGGTGGAAAACGGGCGGAGGGATCGTCGCGGAATCGTGCTCTCCTCCACCGCGTGTACTTCACCATCAACCGTATGCCGTATAAACTCGTCTACTATCTTTCTATAGTGCGCATTTTACGCGCTTAATCCGCTGCAGCGACCCGCGGTCGTCCTCTGTGCCGGGAATTGCGCTATCGCGTCAGGGTGGCTGCGGACCGGCGAGTGTCGCCAACGCGTTTAAATCGGTATTGGTTCGTCGGTGATGTCGCCGGCGATGTGGGATAGTTCTTGATGGCATCGAGTCCGCGAGTCTCGAACGCTGTACATATTTCGGGGGTCAAATGCCATCGTTTCGTGCTTCCGGGTAGTCAAATGCGATCGTCAAAATACGACGGGGATATAATCCGTTGCGCAAAACCTGGCGCGTTGGCCGCAGCGCCGTTGCCGACCCGACGAGCTTCGGCTGAAACGACCGGGGGGGAAGTGAAGGGTGGTCGATTATCAGGATTTTGCCATAATGCTGCTTGACACCCGAGCTCAATCCTGAATGCTATAATGTCGTCTGATTAAACTGTAGAGTCGGGATTTTGCAACGAAGAACGTTATTCGCGACGTGTCATTCACTTCCGTTGGGAGTAATTGAACATTTCATTGGAAACGTGGATGCGCCGAGTTCGAGGGTTTGTGCGATGAGCTCGCGCCGAGTTTCGCGTTTGCGTTATTCCATCGATGAAGGATTTGACAGAGAAAAAATAATAAAATAAAAAATGCGTTGAATTACGGAAAGAATTTCCGGGAAAATTCTTCAAATCGTTTGTGCAATGGGAATCTGGAGAAGGATGAAGGAAAATCTGTAGCGAACATACACAGAAACTGGCGGGGGATGGCGAAGGGATTCGATACGTAATTCTGTAGTCGAACTTCGAGACTATAGTCTGCCATGCCCTCTGTGCAGCATCGTATCTCTCCCGGTCCTCTCGCGAGAGTCGCACAGACGCAGTGGTGAGACATGACGACAACAGCGCGCCGACACAAGCAGCGGAAAAGACAAAAGAGCTCAGACGGACTGGTGGGGAAAACTGCTTAGTGCCTAATCAGGAGTAATTATGCGTTCAAGTATCTTGATACAAGAATAGTCCTTCCCGGTGGAGACCGACGAATTGTATGTATGTGTATGTGGGTTTCGCATTCAACACATTCATCGGGCAACAGTACGCTCAGGACTCGTACCAAGTCCTTCTACGGGGTTGAGCACTGAACGGGGGTCCAACGTACAGTGTAAGTGGCGAGTGAGCGGCTCCGCGAAACAAAGGCATGTTCCCCAACCCCCGTATCTGAGTACCAGCCTCAGTGTGAGCAATGCCACTCGATTCTCCGGTTCTCATTGTCTATAACTTATTGTTACGGCGAAACGAAATGGCCGAGCGGCTTAAATCGTACATCGCAATGGCAACCCTTTTCATCTCGGAACACCAGATGGAACTCTCACTCCCCAGCAGAGATGAATTTTATTGATCTTTGAAAATTTCCAAATAAGATATCAATACCATTTTTCGATGATGCGACAGATTAACGGTGATGTAGGGTCAAATCAACCGGAAAATTTTCGCGCAAGCCAAATCTATTCCCGTTAGCGAAAACGCCGAGTACCCGCGACACCCCTATAACAAAGTTCTGTTTGCATTCTCCCATAGCACGGGGAAGGTTCGCCCTTTCGTGGGGCGGAGAGTGGCGAGGACCGTTTTACATTACGAAGAAAAAAAAGTCGGCGAAAGAGGAAAAAAATGGGAGAACGGTTGGAGAAGAAATATGCATTGAGTGAGAGTTTGAGGGTCGAGGGTGCGAGAAAGTTTCCAAGGGTGGCAAGTTGAGAAGGACCACGGTTGGCAGCCGTGCGGGGGACTGTCGAAGGGAAAGAGAAACTCGGCGCTACAGGAAGGTCGTTCAAACAGTTTGAGGACGCCCAACTCTGGCTTCATATACACCTCTTTACATACATACATATATATATGTATATATATGTATGTGTGTGGGTGCGTGCATATATATATAGGCATACATATAGCAAACCACTCGTATGCACCGTTCCATGGGCTCAGAAATACGCGAAGAACTTCCGGCGTAGCGTCTGTCGCCGCTTTACTCTTCGCCCCTCCGCCGCCCTCCTCGAATTCTCATCCCCGTTGCGGGCCGGCTAGAGCCGCGCGCCCCCCTTGATCCCATCAGAAGTTTCCAGTATGTTTATAATCCACTAATCGCTCGCTTTCCCGGAGCACAATTAAAAACTTGGTTAGACGCCGTGACGCAGCGTTTGGCCGGAGCCTCCGTGCAGCTTTACGGCTCTCGAATATCGGGGCCCGCGTGGAACGCCCGGAAATAAACCGACTTTTCGCGCTGAAACGCCAATCCTTATACCCAACGGCACTTCATAGTTCGAACTTCATTTTGCGGTTCATGAACCATCGAATTTTTATCTCGTGACCCGACCCGTCGACCCTCACCTCAACCCGGCGGTGCGAGAAGGAGACTCCCTCACTTGATCGAGACGCCAGCGCCTCACCCTAAGACAGGTGGGAGAAAGATTTCTCGGTTCTACGGTCAATTTATCCTTACGAGCAGATTCGTCAATGAATAAGTTTGAAGTTTGCGAATGGGGAAAAAGTTTTCGTAATTATTTCTCCGGCGGAAGGGCGTTTAGAAGCACGGAGTCTTGCGAGAGTATGCATTCGTTTGGGTTACGGATCAATGTATTTAACTGTTTCTATTTTTTTTTCTTCCTTCGAGCTTTTGCGCTTCTGTGTTTGTTTTTCTTTTTCGTTTTTCCGCCGCAGTTCGCTTTTGCATCTCCAATTTCACTGGAACCCCATACTCTTATTCAATGGGAGAAAGCGAAAATAGAAGAGCCGAAAGGTTGCAACGGTGCGGCTATGCTTTTTACGCAGCGCCAGAAAAAGCTTGCTCTTTGCTTAATTTCATTGGGAACCACTTTCACTATGTTATTTCGTTAAACGAAAACTGGTGAGTGCTGAAATAACGATCGCGATACAAGGAGAAACTCTCAGTAAAGTTTTTTCGTGGAAACGACCGTACACTATAGATGCTACAAATGTGATCGCAATGTTTTTTTTTCGTTTCGTTTGTTGATTTTTTTTTCAATTTGGATCGTTAATGGGATTTGCATAACGGTGGATAATATATGATTTATAATCCATTACTAAAAACGAAAGAATGCGGACTGTCTGGAATCTACGATAATGTCTGATCATCAAAGGCTATTTCTACTGAGCGTGACTGCATTCTCACAAGCCAAAGATGTTTCACGAATCTCAAAAACTCGAAGTTACCGTAAAATATATGATTCTAATAACGCATCGAAGAGCATCGAAAACGTAATTAAGTTGTCAGGAACTTAATTAAAAATTATGGTTCTGTCTTGGTTCATGGTTCAAGGTCGTAGCTCGAAAAATGGCTGAGTGGTCATCATTTAACAAAAAAAGGGAAGGTTAAAAGAAAAATTATCTTAAATGTATTTTAAATGAGGAAACTTCCGAGGCTGGGGGCGACCTCTAAAAAATATGCCAGAGCACTGAAATTAACACGCAATCCCTTTTTCAACATTAAAACGAAATTCCGATTCTGGAGCAAGACAAAAAAAGTTGCTGCAAAACGAATCACCCCAATATATATATTAGGGTCCCGAATTGCCGAATTTTGATCGTGCCGGGGTCTCAATCGTTTCCAAAATAATTGGCACGTATTGGAAAATTCAATGCGGGGATTTTCCTATAACCACGGTTCAGACGTGACATCCGGTGGGAAACAAACCAGTCGGGGGTCGACTTTGTCACTCTGTGAAAATACCTTCGGATATCGCGAAATTGATCGGTGACACGAACGGTGTTCTCGGTATGATGCTCGTGGAATGCCAGCCGATGGAGGTTCTGCCGAAAGAGTCAGAGAGCAAGCGTTGATGCCGCGATTCGGTGGATGAACGTACAGAGGATATCGATAGTGTAACCACAGCAAACACGAATCGTATCACGTCCTCGAGGCTCAACGGGTAATGCGTTGCATGTGCGGCGTGTGAGCTGTGAGCTCGTGAGTGACGACGTTCGAAAGTGGATGGGATGCGAATTAAGGGTTATAACGGATTAATAATTTTGCATTCCTTGCCTTTCAATACTTTCGCATTAGTTAACTCATTCGAGGGGCGGTTTTGTGACATCCTCTGTGCACGTAAAACACTGCATGTCGAAGAGACACAAAAAAAAAGAAAATCGTTCTCATAGAAGAATGAAAATAACTCCAATCAATTAGAGGGCAGGTGAATTCGAATAAAAGTTCGTTTGTGAATAAGAATCAAAATTATATTCGAACCACGAAAAATAATCCTATCGAATTCGAATTCAAGAATCTCGGCTACCGAGTAGATTTTCAATGCTGGAATTCACCGTAGCTGACCTATCCACGGATTGTATACGCTTGGTACGGATGCAGCGAGCGTTTCGTTCGTTGAAGTTTCCACGGAATGAATCAATTTATTTCACGGTACGATGGACACGTCGGTCGCAAGAGAAGTTTCGTCTCTCGAGCCGCGCTGATGGAACTACGGGGTAGTGGAACAACAAGGACAATAAAAATTGGGGACACGAACCCACGACGGATACCACCATACGGCAAACGCTATGGAGATCCTCGGAAATTGAATTTACACCTTGCGCTGCGTACCCTTTAATCTTGGTGTTAATTGGCTGAAAAGGACCTATTATCAATGAAGATTTCCAAACCACCTCCTCGCACTCTTGGAGCTGATAAACCTCTGAGGGTGGCAAAAAAATGTGTTACATTTTTTTATCTTGGAATTTTGATAGCCCCTAAAGCAATGCGATCCATTGCTTTGTGCCAGGGCTGTTTTTTTTATAGTTGAGTCAGAAGCTTGAGACTGTTTCAATCGGTATCGCAATAGTCGCTACTATGAAATGTTCTTAAAATAATCAAGACTGCGCAGTAAAGATCGATTCAGCGTCTGCGCAGGTGTCGCTGTCGCTGATTGGCCCACCGATCCTCCCACCACGCCTCGCGCGAGCTGTTGTACCCTCTACAGTGGAAGCTGCCGCAAAATTGGCGGCAAAAAAAATTACGGTCCGCTTGTACATGCTGTGATACTCAACGTAATCTTTCACGGTCGTGCGAAAGCTAAAAATTTCGAAAACTAATGCACAGTCCGAAATTGAGGAACAATAGAATTCAGCTTGATGGATCCGAGAGGCGACGAGTAATTCTCGTTGCCCCGTACGAGAGGCAAGTAGGGTTGAATCGAGAAAATTGGCTTTGCCAGAGTCACAGACAGGGTGAAACAGAAACCTAGCAGGAATGCTTATTAACAGAACTATTGGCAGACTCGGTGGAGCTCGGGTGAGCTCGATTTCGAAATTGGAGGACTCAAGACGCTGACGTACAAAGCGATTTTATTAATGTTGGATATGCCGTTCCGTGAGGCTGACTAGCTTGCGGGCCGCACGACCTTGCCCGATTCCGACAGCAACGTTTCTCTGTTGTGTTGGTGAGGCCTCTTTGTGTATGAACAACGGAAACTTTTGCGAACAAGCAGCACCGGAAATGCCCGGATACCTCGGTAGGTCACTGAGTTTCGAATACACACACGCATACACGCGCGCGCGCGCACACACACACACACACACAAACACACGCCGAATCGTACGCATGCAATGAAATCACTTTTGCTGCTTCGTCTCTTTGATGCAAGGCGTCCGGAGGGTGCTGTTGGAAAATGTACAGCAATGGTTCGGAGCTATCGGATCCGTTCATTCTGGCTAAACTTGGCAGAACCGACGAACGTGAATGGCCCGTGCCGGACAGACCGACCCCCGTGTCTGTTTCTCTATCCATCCTATCTCGATTGATACCAGTAATACTCGCCAATAGGAAAATAGTTACCGGGCTTCTGGGTAGGCCGACGAGTTACCGTTAACCAAGCGCAGCCGTGGCATCCACAACCCTACCACAGGCAAACCCTAATTTTTCGTTGTTTGACGATAACTTAAACAATCGCCCTTTTCACCTATCATAGGGTGTCGGGTTTCATGTGTCGTTGTTGATTTTCGGTTCTTCATTTGGTCGACGAAAAAGGAGAAAGAGAAAAAAGAAGTGAAGGGGGTGGAAAAGCAAAGAAAGATTGAAGTTTTTCGGGATCCTATATCTGTGGTTTTTATGATATAATATCTAACTGATAACTACATCTGATCATTTTTATTATTGAAATCCTTATCGATTAGCAATTTTTCCACGGGACAAACACATTCGACAATGTAAAAAAAGTCAACGACGCCGAAATTTTATCAAAATGACGAAATGACTTTGGTTTATCAGTGACTTGCACCATAGACGCAGCAATCTAACTTCGACATTGGATCTATTTTTCTCGGAATCCCGAATGAGAATGCGCGTCATGGGATGTTGCAACGTTGACGTTGATAGATCGACGATGAATCGATCAGGGACTGCAAGAGTACCCAACTCGTGCAATTTTATACGGTTGTTTTCCCTATATCTACCACGAATAGCAGCAATGCAATCTATGCGCAGAATCAACCGGGAGATGTAAAGTAAATAGCTCGGTTCGTGGAATTTCCCAGTCATCGTACATTCGATTGTCCGTGTTCCGATTGTGGACGGTCATAGTTGGAGATGGTCGTCTCTCCGGCGATGAGCTTTGGTCCAGTCTCCGTGTCTCCAGGCAGCAATAGCACGTAAACTCGCGTATCCGTGGAATATCCGTCGGGGGAAGGACCATCCATGATTCCCCCGTTGACCAGAACACCGTACAATCATCACGTGACACGATATATTACGATAGTCGCAGCAGTCGATGGCCGGGAATTGAGTAGCTCTGGTCTGAGATGCAATCGTGCTGTGGAAGGAAGACACCAGTCAATCGAACAACGCGGGAGAAAACGGACGGATGATAAGGTCGAAGTGGGATGGTGAGCGGAGATCAATCAATCGATAAATCCCATACACAAGTTCTTGTTACCTGCAATGCGGTCGAAACCGGTAGATTGTTACTCCAAGGATGATCAGAATCAAGGGAATGAGAAGCTATCCTAGGTACGGCTGATAATATGGATCAGGAAAAGGTGCTCCGGATCAGAGTGGGTTGATACGGGTTTCTGTGTGATCTCCGATGACAGCCTCGTCTGGTGGTAAGCAGTGGCAACGGCACAACGACTATCAGCACCGGCACACTGAGAATGGTGTTATGGTCGGTGGTGGTTGGTTCCCGGAGGGTGGATCGAGGAAGTGACGAGCGAGTGGTCGCCGGCGACGTCAGAGCGAGCGCGCGGGGTAACAGGTCGGATGTCCGGCAGTCCGTCACCAGCTATCCCTTCGTATCTCCGGGTGCGCCAGTACCCTCTTCCGCGAGGCAAAGCGACATGGAAAGCGGAGGAGAGAGCGCGTCACGCTACAGACCTGCAACTCGCTCCGCCCCACCTCGCCATATCGCTGCTATAACAAGTCCTGAATATGCATATATTTCGCTGTGTGGGCTAGCTGTAGTCGGTCGGTGTCGGAGTTGGGTTGCAGGCCGAGAGACAGAAACGGACGTGGAAGCCAGAGATTCAGGTTCGGCCGGAGCATCGTGTACGCGTCTGCTCATGTCCGTGGCGTATAAGCGATTGCGTGAAATTCGCTGCGGGGCATTAGAGACGAATCCCTTTACTCGTCTCGTACGGGGCTGGACCATTTCTGTCTCGCCGGTTTCAAGCCCTTCGCGTTCTTTGGGCTACTTCCTCTTCAGTTGTAACACTCTTTCTCACTTTTAATTCCCTGCCCCTCATCGTAGCCATACCGAATTCTTGTTAACCCTTTGGCGGACTTTTCGTCGTTTCTCTTGATGTTTTCCATTTCGTCTTGACGGACAAATTCGTCAGTGTATATTACCTCTCATTTCGGCGAACAGATATATATGTATTTATATATATGTATACGTATATATATAGGTAAAATTTCTCTTCATCTCTCTCCCTCGCTCTGTCTCTCTCTTCCTCTTTCTCTCTCTCTATCCCTCTTCCTCTATCGTAACGTCTCTGTTCCGCTCCCTGCGCTGCAGCTCCTCCACCGCCTCATACTCCCATCCCGTTTGATGCTCTGCAACCGCGAACGTCCACGCTCCCTCGGTCATCGGCGAAGCACCATTGACGCCAGTTCACTGCCTGCTCACACAGATTTATGGCTGTGTACTACGCTAGCCGCGGCTCGTGGTACCTCTGCTGCAGCTCGTATATTCCCATTCCTCCCGCGCAGTCTCTCTGCTCTCTGATATCCCACTTCAGCTCTGCCACCGATGCCACCGCCAACGCCACCTACACCATCACCAACGCCACCCACTTTGCTCGTCCCCGCGACTCACCGCACCCCACCGTACCCTACGCATTTTGACGTATCGTGTACATTAGGGAAATTCCAATTACCCGGGCGTACCTCGCAGATCCTTTCCAAAAGGAAATGGACGCATACCATTAAACTCATCTCCGCTACCTCGTACCGCACCTCCCACCTCCTCGCCAATGCGTACCCCGCGTTCTCCATTTTCCACTCGTCCACATCATAGCCCTTCGCCATAATTTCCTCCGTTCAACCGAACGTCAAACGCGCGCCGTAGAATATCTTTCGCGAACGCACGATGATCAGCCAGAATAGTAGCGAGATATGTGAACGGCGACCATGTATGTATTTACGCTCCCGACGATTGAAACAAACAACTTTGCGTCACGATAGTTTCTCCTCTGTGTCTCAACCGTTTGCATGGTGAATAATGGCGAATATAATTCTTTCCCGCGGGGCCTTTCGTATTCACTACGGGTATTCGTTCTTTGGTGAGTTATCGCGCAAAGAGTTGAGTCATTGGGTCGGTGATGGGTTGTTCGTTCGATCCCTGACCGAAGCCATGTTTTGCTTAGCCTACCTTTACCGTGTCCCGTTCTTTCGCCATTTACTTTTGCTTCTATTTGGTTGTACTTGTTTTCGCAACCATTCGTCTCTTTCTACGTTTCGCTACCGCCAATGTTGAGAAACGAAAAAACGTATCGTTGAAATAGTTCTCATTCTGTTATCCCGCATTGCGAGCACGACTGACACGTCAATGATCTTGAAATTGCTATACGCTAGAGCGTAATTTAAATCGCTATTAGAATTACGAAGCAGCACATAAAAGTAAGAGAACGTTGAGCTGATAATTAGGAGTTGAGAGCGGCGGAAAATTATTCAAATTCATCTGCGTTGAACCGCAGTTGCTGGAATACTTTGCTTTACCGCCGGTACCGACGAGAACTACGTGAGGTCGAGGAAATATCTCTCAACTTGCGGGTGAATCAAACTAATTGCCAGTTACGATTCTTTTCCGTCGGTCACGGATTATAAGACCGACGAAGTTGATCCGTTGATTTGCTAATTCGATTGGTGGATTGGTCGGGGTGGTGAGAGGTATCCCATTGCGAAACGTTAATTCCAGATTCGGCTGTGCGATGGCTCATCCATGCCTGATGCGACCTACGCTGTCTTTCTATCTCTTATCTCCACTGGCTCTCGCAGGTACTGCCTTTTCCACTTATTTTCATTGAATTCTCAGCAATTTCCATCAAACGTGCTTAATCCGAAGCCTGATACGACTGGCCCGGCTGGTCACTCGATCCGATGCACTTTTTTCCGTCCACTCATACGTTGCTACGTACTTTCTACTGTCATCCCCGGCTGAATCACTAAGATTTTTCATGCACGTGACTCTTCGAACCATCACACTATCCTGCTTTTTAATAGCCTCTCTCGTATGAACCTAATCCACGAATTCAAGGTCGATTAGTTGCGTGAGCGCGTTTACCTAATGGAGAATCATGCTCGAATGAGCGAGGGCTCGAGCCAGAGGCAACGACCTAGAGCTCTACAAGCCGCAAGCTAGCGAATTCCTGGAGGTACGTGTAGAGGGCCATGCAACATTTCCTTTAAATTTATCGTACGGTAGTTCGTGAGTCGCGGCAACATTGCCAGCAACGTTGGCCCGAAAGCCGAGGTTCTCGGTAGCGCAGTTTCCCAAATAAGTGCCATTAGCGGTGTGAGAAAGCACTTGAAGCGTTGAAGGAACCGATATGCATCCGAAAAGTTGAATTTGAGGACGACAGCAGTGATAGAACGAAAGCACCCCGTATATCGCAATCAGAAACGGAACAAGCGGAACAAAGGACTAAGGACCAAAAGGGCCGGCAAGGTCGTTACCGCGGAATATGCTACATTCCATCCTTAAATCAAGGAGCAACTACGGAAGACTGCGCGATTTCAATCGATTTTAAATCAGGTCTTATTCTTCCCTACTACTAACTTCATCGTAGCCCGATAGACAACGTTAATGCATTTTTTTTTCAAAGCACTCCAAGGGTTAATATTTCGAAGTTCAGTGAAAATTCCGTCATCATTTTAGAAGCAAAGGTTACCATTCTGGGTGGCGACTATCCTAGGACTTTTCAGGTCGCGTTTTATCGTCCGTATCACATATGTACATACATGCCGAGGCATCTACTTACGTGTCTAACGCACAGGTACCTTTTGGTTGACCGTAAATCAAGCGGATGCGAATGTGCTAATGAAGGGATGATTCGCCGGAACCTTTTGTTATGATGACCGTACAATAGCTCACGCACTATGCGCCAGCTCTGCTATGGTTCCAGTGGTCGATCGTCTGAGTGTGTGTGTGGGTTTGTGTGTATGCGTGCATGCGTTCCGGCTCAAGGGATGTCGCGTCGATGCTACGGGAATGCGTGTGATTCCCGATCGCCCCGCGTCGCCGCACCCCTCGCGCAGCATCCGTCATCCAGAGAAGGGGGGAGGTCCAGTTCCAGTGCTGACGGTTCGGCAATTCATGACCGTTCGCGTTGCCCCCCCCGCTCTCCCGCTCGTCCTGTTATATTCGTACTATCGAAGGACCGCACTCCCTTCCTCCCTCTCTTCTCGCCTTTATGAACCGTGGTATACGCGCGGAACCGTGCTAAATCATACAGAGTAAAATTACGAGAGACCCATGGGGGGACCCGAAAGCTACATAGCCACTCCCAGCACGCGATAACCCCCTCCGAAGCTGAGCAACCCGTCAACGACCCACAAACTCGCCACCGGTTTATTCGATCATCGCGTCAGATCGAAAAAAAAGCATTTTATTTTCTCTCCGCATACGGGTCAAGTTATGTATTTTACCGATCCAACCGCCAACCATCCGGACATCGGTTTTCGACGTTTGCACACGTCAGGCGAAAAATTCCGAGCATCAGCAGATAAATATTTTCATAAATTTCCGACCATCAGGATCTCGTCAGCGCAAAGATTTTTTTTTTTGCTTGAAAATGAATATAGCGGTGGAAACGAACGTGGACTATCATCATGAACGCCCTTCCTCAGTTCCTTCGCTGATACTGGATAGTGCCTCGTTGCGAGAGGAATCTTGCGCCGTGTTTGTGACAACCGAAGCGAGGAAAACGCTGTGGAAGGAAGCCGACCCTTCGTGCATAATATTTTAATTGAAAGATTAAGACCCTCGCCTTCGTTTTATGCGGAAAAGCAGTGAAGAGTTGGTGCAAGCAGACACGTTTCGAAACGCAAGAGTTGCGATTTTCCGTGGTTAGGGCAGGCGCGTAGTGTCTGGCGTTGCACATCGTCACGTTTCTCGTCCCTCGACGTTCCAGCGAAAGAAAAATTACGACGCCTCCATCGGTGCGTCCCGAGGGGGAAAGAAATTCTCGTTCAACCACAATGTTTACTCTTTGGCACAGTGCTTCAGTCTTCTCTGGCACGAGCTACCGAGTTTTCTGACGAGGAACTAATTTCAGGGACAAGTTTTATTTAAAACGAAAGAGCACACAGACACAAAGTATTTCAAAATTAAGATTTATCTCGCGACTCGCAGTAAACTGAATGGAAATTCGAATCATTTAAAACTCTCGACTCATCCTAACTAACAATAATAAACACCGGCCGTACAATAAAAATGATTCCTCGGCGATTATTTTTTCTACCACGTAAGGAATGAAATATGGCAAAATTTTGTGGAAAATATTGTATTTATCGTTGATGGACGCGGCATGAGATGCTGGGCATGTTCATATGAACTGCATAACTCTACAGGATTACAGCGCGGCGATTCGATGGGTTATTTACCGACTGTGCTGGTCGATTTTGAAATAAAAAGGATAAAAGGGGAAATACAAGAAAAAAATTTATAGGAATTGATATGGGATGCAATATTGATAGGTACGCGTATCACGTTCGTATCGAATCCATCGTTTGTAGAGTTACGAAAGGCAGGACCGGAACTGCTTTTTCCATTTGATAACTGAAACAGGCACGTAGTTAATATGCGCTCGCCATGCTGCATAAGTCTATCTCGCCCAAATTTTATCTCCTACACCAAAAAATAACCCATACCCACCAACACATTGATTCTCTACGAGGTTTTGGGAACCGAACTATACCCAAACCCTTCAATCAAAGTTCCTGCCAAACCCGCATATCGCTTTTCACATTCCAATCCCCTTGTCTATCTGAAGCACATAATAGAATCTTTCACCGTTCGGCAAACAATACAGAATTCCCCTGACTTAATCAGTTTGAATCAACGATGAATGCTGATGAATGTGGCTAATGTGGTTCACTCGCAATCAAATTTGTCCGAAACCTGCATTGCAGAGAGAATCGAACTTCCTCTGAGTTTCGTCGTTATAACTTTTTGACGAATTTATTCTCCGTTCATTAGCTTCTACGAGACATATTTAGCAACAAAACAAAACAAAGAAGACAAATATATCTTTCTTTATAGATAAATACATTTTTTTATTGCAAAATGTATCTCGCGAAGGGTCTATATGCAAGGTTATTTACAAAAGTATTTTTCGAAGCTACAATTTTTGTCCGACGACGCGACTATCTCTGCCTTTATTTCATGTCCTCCGTTTCCGCATTCTTTATATCGTGTCCAGAGCAGCCCCGGTTGCTCTCGACGTGAGCTTACTCACCCCATTTTGTTGGTACACACGTAACCACAAACTTTGTCCGCAGAAGCGGAATTACCGACGCGTGGACAGTTAGGTACGAACGACTTTTGAGAAATAACGAAGCGTATTTTTTTTTATCAACCTTTTTGTTTCGTCTTGTTCTTTTTTCTTTTCACGTCTCGCGATGCCTCACCGAGAAACTTCCATCGATCCGAGTTGTCCACAACGTGAATTACCGTAATCGCGATATTACGTTCGGACCCGAGGACAAAGACGTGCAGCAATATCTCAAGTGCTTTTTGCTCCTTCTTCTGGTGTGCAACGATCTTCAAGAATGAGAAAAGACTCGAGACAGTGCGTTTGGTTTTTGTCTCAACGATTTCGAAGCCCGTTCCCGTAACTCCGAAGGACATCAATTACCGTTTTCATTGTCAAATCCTTCAACCGTTACCCTGCGAATACCGTTCGATGTGCAAACGAAAATCGAGATCGAATAAAATTAAAAAATTTCGCAACTAAATTATGATTTTTAACGAGAAATTGTTGTTTTCCAATGTAATTCGTCTTGTGACGCTCAGACTTCGGGCAAAACTGATGAAAAGCAAGATAAATAAATCTCCGGTATAGCGAAAAGTTGAAATTGATACGTGCGCTCATGAGATACACGTGCGGCGCGACGCTTCTCCGACTATTGTGCCCTGGCGATGATTCACGTGCCGGAAAATCCGCGAGGAAACCAGTATATATACAGGACTCGCGCTGCAAGGATAGAACGAATTTTTTTTTTTTTTTTTCGCCACTCGTGCGGAAGAATGACGGTCGTTGCGGGGGCGGACGTCGACGAGTTTCGGAACTCAACCTAGTAGAATTCTGCGGGATGTCAGAAGAGGACTGTGTTATGGACACCGTGAGGCTGTGGTGCGAATAATAATGCGAACGCCTGCGCGTGTCTCATTTCGTTATTTCCATCCTGCGTCTGACTCCCTCTCCCTTTATTCCCCCGCCCCGAGCCTTCGCGACTTTGCTTCTCGTAATATAATATTTTTCTCTCTGCAACTTAGTCGGATTATGAGAATTACAAACCGGAAGCGGGAAGAAGGATGGATTTAATCCTTCGAACGAAACAGGATGGCAGTGAAGGATTAGTCGACGCAACGAGCTTACTGCTCACTCGACAAATGCCATCACTGCAGGTGGATAGAAAAAACGAAATTCCCCGAAGCTTAATAGAATGCACGGAGGATGAGGAGGGGGGGGGGGGGGGGGCAATGCGAGAACAGGGCAACAGAGGGCTCGAAATGTGCGAAGGTATAAACGCTAGTGTGCTCACGACGACTTTTCGTAGCATCTGATTCGAACGACATTGAAAACACGTCCTCGCTGATTAAACGTACTTACGTACCGTGTGCTTGATCGTCGTTGCGATGGTTTTACATTCGGCTAATTGTCCCTCGCTTTTGTAAGGATCAAGATTGCGCCGTCGTTTCCATGCGACTCCACTTGTTCACGGAATTTTCATGGAAATTCTTCGGTCATTCAGACGGCTAACTACGTACGTAATCTGCAACGATTCTATCAATGCATAATCGTAATAATGATGGAACAAGTCGACGAACATTTATTTCGTAGCGAAAATTTAATCTGAATAATTTGAAGAATATTTTTCTACCAATGTATTTTTGAGTTATTTAATCCTGAATAATTTTGAAGATTGCATGAAACTCAGAATGTGATACATTAATACGTTTAGTTGAAAGTCGTAGCTGTGAAAATTGTTCAGCTAAGGAATTGTTATTTTCATTTGCTTAGGGATCAATTTTGTTATTTTTTAACAACATGTGAATTAACGCCGTTATTAACGTCGTTCCAAAAGAATTTTATTCGGCAGTCCCACTCCTTTGATCCTTAGACTTGAAACTCGATCTTCATACACGAATACAAGTACGCGATGTCGCGTGCAGTACGAATGAGGAGTACCGGCGAGTGTTGCGAAACCCAAACAAGCCAGAGGGTCAGAGAGAGGACGTAACCGGTTGATACAGAGTGGACACAGCATCAAAGCAAAGTTAAATTAAATTCGTCGAGTCAAACGTGACTGAGAGTGATGTTCGTTCCATGAAAACAAGTGGACCCAGATGTCATTGTAAAGCGTGCACAGACGAAGCAAGGCGATACGAGTTTCCTGTAATGCTACCCGTCCTGATCCTGTGAGCTTATCCGTGTTTTCGGATTCTCGTGCAGGACTCGAGTGACGATTAATTTCATCTTTCGACGCGATCTGCAACTTCCAGGAAAATTTATCTCACATATACGAATTTAGACTCAAGTAAAAGTGAAATTCTAATCACTTGCTAGTAAGATTACGGTATACGTGGAATTTTGATTTTGCTCAATACGTTGTACTTATTTAGGGTAGACATTTATTTCGATGACATGGTCTTTAAAAATTGTCTTTAAAAATCGAACGTCATGACATTTAGGCCCGTCATTTTGAATTTTTGAAAAATAAAAATTTGCTCAAAAAACTACGTTGAGGCGGTCGCCTCAAAAATCGAAAGGCATTCAAATAATCGCCATCCTAATATATATATAAATGTGTGTGGGTATATATACAAGAACCGATGACCAACAGAACGGGACAGAATATACCAAAAGGCTGTATCTAGTTTCGTTAGTGAAGCAGAAGGAGCAGCAGCATAAATCGACGTTACTATTAGGGAGAAGCTACATTGGAGCAGCAGCTGCTTTGAAAGCTCAACGCTGGACCGAAGACAGAACGAGACACGGCTGGAAAGTCCGTGAGCGAGTGAGATAGGAAAATCGTGCTCGAATGCTACGTCCGCGATAGTACATTGCGCATTGTAAGTAGTGAATGCGGTGCTCTATGAGAGCAGACAGTCGAGCCAATCATTCCGGCATTGTTGAACCCTCGGCTGGGTTGAGTTGGTTCGCTTGGCCGGTACAGAGGGCGCATGTCAGATCTAGGATCAGGAATGAGACACGAAAAGCCATTTGTATGGAGTCTATATACATTAGGGTTATTAAACGATAATTCGGTAAGCCAGATCATAGCTCTCCATCCACCATCGACATTCTATTTTGCTCTTGATCCTCGTATCGTTCGAGACGGCAACCGGACGGTTCTAATTCCGACCTGTTTTCTCAACGTCGTCAGCCACTGTCGGGCGCTCGTAGTAACCCGGGTCGGCCGCTGTCCAATGAAACGAACAGACGGCACGTAATATTACCACGTGGATGACACCAGCCCAGTCACATTTTTGTCGATGAAGAGTTCGTCGAGCTTCGGGAAGCTGACGGGAAGTCATACATTGGTCAAACCCCGCATAGCGATGTATCTTCAGAAGTACCGCTGATCTACTATGATGGCATGCAGTCTGAAACGCAATTTACAAAAGTTTCCCACCCAAAGTATTCGAAACAATTGACTCGCTCAGATCTCCAAAGAGTACCCAGGAGTTCTAAGAGATGTAAAGTTTTTTCTCGACGGTTACTCAAAAGACGTGAAACCTACGTAAGGAGCAACGGTTTAATCCGCTAGTGCAGTCTCGTGAATACCGTTTGGAATACTCTACTATTTTGGAGCATCGAATCGCGGCGAAGTCGACCGTGTTTTTCCTTTGAAAATTTTACCATCAATGAGGTAGTGACTCTTCTCCCAAATTGAATGCCATATTCCACGTATTCAATGTTCAGAAAAAAATAATGTTTAACTCCGGTAAGTGGTATATTTAGAAGAGTCGAGATGGATTGAACGGAGCGTCTTTGTTGTTTGAGCTTCAAATCTGGTCTAAGAACTATTTCTCCGCTCGGAGGCAAACGATGACGTCGACGAAGTTAGAACAGATACCGGAAGGTGAGGACGGTAGGGAGAGGGGGCGTCCGATAGAAATGGCCCGAGAGGGTTGAAGAGAACGTAGCGAGCGTAAATTAGGTTGCCTGGCTCAGACACGATCGCATTATCCCGAGCATCCGTCGTTCTTCCCTTCGATATAAGTACATCCACCGGCATGGATTCTGATGTCGTATCCGTCGTCTAAATTTCCCCGAGCTTTTTGCCTCTTCGTTCCCTTCCGCCCCGTCTCAGTCTCGTTCGTTTTCCTCGCCGTTCTTCGACGATCGGTCGTTCGATTATTCTATCATAGCGAAGCTGGAGAGCGGACTTCGGAACGAACTGAGGAAGCAACGTTAACGTCGATCGGAAACCAAATTTGTCGCTAAACCGTCTTGCATATCGATGAACCAACGAGCGACACGAAAATAGCTCGAGTAAGAAGTGGTCACGACCACTTCTTACCCGAAAATTACGCGAGTGTATTACGTCCGATTCTTCATCACGCGTCGATCGAAATCAATGTAATTAATCCCACATCCGTATCAAAATTCCAACGGCAAAATTATCGAAACTCTTCGATCGGTAGATCAAATTCTGAAGCACGTACGTCGTTATGGCACGGTCCTATGCTCGTTTGCGACGAATAGTCAATTTCTAATATAATTCAGCGGGAATCATAAGCTAGAACCTCGTTAACTCCTATGCCACGACTATGTGTGAAAGCGCGGACTCCGGGGTTTGGATTCAGGGGAAGCGGAGGAAGGAGGTCTATTTATCAGCAGTCACGGAGTGAAAATGGAGACCACGACATTCGCCAAGGCTGCGGGACGGTCGGTTATGCCCGAGTCACTTTGTTTGCGTACATACGTGGCGCATCGAATTTCAGGCTTGGTCAACCGTGTTTATGTCATACAAAGAGAAAGTTTGGTTGGCGAAATGTGTACCGAGTGTTTCGTTTAATTGAATACATCAGATGTATATAACAATTTGTGTAATAAAATGCTTCTCAAAAACTTCCGAGAAATAATGTGGTATAATGAAAAAGCGAGTGAGAGAGATAGGCTGTGGACAAAAGAAAGACTGAGAGCTAGTGAGAGAGATGGCGAGTGAGAGAGAAATACATAGAGCGAGAGTAAAAGAAAGCGGGATTGGAGACGCGAGCGCCAGCGAGCTTGCGTTGCATGAAAAAAGCTTCACTGTTTTAGTTTGTTGTAGCGACGGATGATTAGGAGACGAACGGAACTCACTCAATGAAATAAGGATCGGGAACGTGACGGCGAATAATCGGAATATAATCTGTACCGGTGTGGGTTAAATAAACGTATTTCCATTGTTTGCGGGGTGTGTGAAGTTATTTAAGAGTTTAATGGATAATTAACGAACTTTATCTTACAATAAGAATAAGAATTTTGGTCGCGAGAGTGTCAAAGGTTCAATGAGCACACCACCAAGCTTTGTTTCAAGCTTTCCCATGTTTATTGTGCTCCTAAAATAATTTCACGAGACTCACGCGTAACTCAATTTTCCACATGTCCTCCCGTTTCATTTTCTCGCAACGCGAAGGTTCGTACGTGAACGTACGGCACACGATTCCCAACGCAGCGAAGCCCATCAAGGTCCTTTGACCATCAGAACCATTGTTTTACACGCAAATGCAGTTGACAATTCTCACCTTCGCCACAATTTCTGCGTCGCTCGTGCGCGAAAATTCACTCAACAATTAAATTCACGAGGTACAGAATTTTCGTTGTTTCGACCATTGTTGATGAAGCCGCAAACTTACATTTGAACTCGATCATGCGTGTCACAAAGCCCGCGAGGATATCCTAATTCATGCTCATTTTCGAATACACGTGGAGCATCTTTCGTAATTGACAGGTTGATTTGGGCGATACATGCAAATTACATGTTTCTAGGACGAGAGAAATTGCTTCGAATACATTTTACAATTAAACTCGGTTATTGATGTTTCCAAATTGTTTCGCGATTTCGTGAAACGCGTTTGTTCACTCGGCTGGCCCCGGATGTGACGCCCGTTGGCAACATTGTGAATTGGTATTCCCAGGTGCCATTTCGAATGAATTTCACATTCCTTCGTGCAAAGTAATCGAGCACAAAGGCAAGATTGCCAACCGTAGTAAGCCGGCAACAAGTGTCACCCCATCTGGGGTGGTTCGATAGCTTCCGTACGGATTCCGGTGGTGACATTAAGACTTGATCGTTCACACGCATGGACTCCCATCAAAGGAACAAAATACTGGCATATATCGGTAAATCCGTTTTTATTACGGTATTACGAATAGCTACAATGGTAAATTGGTTATATTGGTGACAATCGCTTAATCGAAGAGACTATATCTGAATTTCTAGGTAGAACGAGAGATCGATACCAGACCCATCCAGCTCCCTTCCTCTATTACCAACGGATTAATAAGCTTGCACGACATTCTTAACACCTTAACAATAATCACATTTACCAAAGGATCTTACCCACGATTTCAACGAGATTCTACACAATACTGAGAACGCATGAGAAATGTGGACTCAATGATGACAAAACTGACGTCGACATAGATCGCATAGCTTTCAATAGATCGGGCAAAGTGTGCGGCGACAAACCAACGATCCAAGCGAAGCAGTTCCGACTGCAATGGAGCCCGAGAGGTAATTTACGTCCGTAGTGTCCAAGATGCACGGAGTAAACGACTTACGAGCACCGAAGCTATAATTCACAAGCTCGGAAGAGAATTCCACGGATTCCCTTGAACGTGGAAACGTCTGTTTGTTATACACCTGTACTTACACCCCTCTCGCTCTCGGCCTTACCTTCCGTCAACCCCGTTCTAAGACGAAAAGATATCGACGTGCGGCTATCGCACGTACTTCCTCTCGGCCAGATCTCGGCTTTCGATGAAAATAACGATATCAATAAAACGATCTACGCGTTTTACACAAAAGTTTTGGTAGGTACGTCATAAAATCTCAACTCACGGAGCTTCAACAACCATCGGCCCAAGGGTTGCGCACGGTTTTGGGTTCAACGCGACACTTACTTCCTGTAGCCCGAAATCTACGCAGAATCCATTTTCCCGTCCTTCCATCTCCTTTTGCTCTGTCATTTTCGAGCATTTTCTCCATAACAGCGCTTTAACTCACTTTTGCACTTTCTCAACCAAACTCCAGGTTCATCGTCGACGCAAAAAACAAAAATGGAAGAAAAAAAATGTCCTCTTAACTTGAAAGCATTGCGGCTTCGCTGTTCCTTATCTAAAATCTTATTCCAACGAGTTTGTAAGCTTTTCCGAGCGTCTGCTGGGTGTTTTCCGAGCGAATTTTTCAAGACAAATGTGCATGTATTGTATGCCTAGCGTGTGTAATATATAACACATGGAAATAGTTTGAAGGTTGTACCGCGGGGGTTAATTTTTTTTCCTATTTCGTAATTATCGGTTTCGCGACTTCCACTTTGCTTCGAACAGGTCCGCTGTGGTCGAAGTCTGTTTGAAATAGTCCGAAACTGTCTAATGTAACTTCACATCCCGTCTCCGAGCTTCTCCTCCGGGAATTCGCGATATTTACCGACTGCATCGAATAACCCACGAGAATGTCATCTACTGTCATTAGTCGAACACCCGTTCGAATGTCCCAGCACTGGGATACGAAGCTCTGCGAAACTCTGCGAAAAATACGTACCTCATAACAATTTTCGAATTTCCGTTTGACTGTATTTTTCTGTTCTGTAACGAAAAGCTAATAACTATCAAAGGACAACGACGCCTCTGTGAGTTTCCCCCGACATTATTCGTTATTTTTGCAGAACTCCGTGTTTGACGAGCGCTTCGCATCGAACCCGAAACTTCAAGGATACACGTGTCCCCGGTAAGTCCTCAATGCATTACGAACAGCAGCGACGACCTATCCATTTCCAATCGCGAAATCGAAGCTGTAAATCCCCTCAACGAATTATTATCATTGTTGAATTACAGTTTGCAGCAACTTCCTCTAGTCTCCCTCATGTCCAATCGCGATATCGGCCAACGACCCGCCCCGGTGGTAAACTGACTTCGCACTGAGTCGGAGCAATAGCACGAAAGCGGCAAATTTTTAATCCACCTCTTCCGGTCCGGGTTTCCCCGGGCGGGAGGATGAGAAGGAACGAAGGAAGATCGAGGTGAAGAGATGCCCAAGCTGCCGGGCGCACGAGGATAGACGGTAGCGCTTTTGGGGTCTGTTTCAACGGTAGCTGGAAAATGCTAAGCCACATTCCTGAAACGCCCGGTATGCCGGTGGTATTGCACGAAATTGCCGCACTCCGTCCATGTCATTCCCCGGCTACTCGCATCTCCGCTATGCTTTCGCTCCGGCTTGCCCCTGTTTCGCCATGAAACCTTCAACCTCCGGCAAAGATGCTCGCCGTCGTCGTGGCATCGCTCGGCTCTGCTCTCTTTCGCAAACGTCCGTGTATATGTACCTCACTGCTGGTTCAACCCTCGCCCGGTGATGTGTTCCCGTGCAACCTTATTTTCCCTCGACCCGGATCTGCCGCAGATATAACGCAGCTCCAGTCCCACCACCTGCCTCCTCGTACTCGCAGACTCTCGGGTCTGATGCCACCACTACAATCTCCACGGCAACGTGGATATACATTCGCCGCAACGTGTACTATCCGGTTTTATACGTTAGCACTATACGCGGCGTCTCAAGAAACGGATGAAACGCGAAAAGCACGGAGATCCTTTGTCGTGTTTTTTGTTTTTTAAGCTCGTGAGTTTCTTCGTTCTCCGAAGAGAAAACTGATCTTGGATACAACAGGACTGGTTTTTCGACCGTCGATCATTGAGTTTTTAATTATCGACGAAATCGTGGTCATCATGGTCCCTGGTTGGATTCGGAGTTTTGGATATTTTGGTGCCTAGGACACCCGGACTGTTCCAATTTTTATTGGATTTTTTATACTAATTTTTTTGTCGTCATTGATGAAAGATATTGCATTTTGGGAAAAATGAAAGCGCGGTAAGTCTAATCGTTTAGCTTTGAAAAATTAGTATTCCTATGGTCGTAGCTTTTTGCTACGAACAATGCGGATTTTATTGTCTCATTTTGATTAATTTTCAAAATATATGTTTTTCTTCTTGTAAAAGATATGAAGATCAGGTAAAAAAAAAGTGACAAAAATGTATAATCCTCAAAATCCTTGTACACAAACGTATCACAGATCTTAAATTCAATCCATGCCAAACCAAACCATGGAATCTACAAGTCTGTCGGCATTGAAAGATCGATTCCAAAAAAAACAAACTTCGAAAACGAGTTAGGGTCGTTGAAAAATTCATCTGTATATTTAGATTATTCACCGCACGTTCGTTTAATATTGTATTTATCCGAAAAGGTTCGCGTATATGTGGAGAATCGTTACGTGCAGTATTTTTTAAGTGTTTCACATTCGAAAGAGATCCACTTTGGCGAAAGTGGCCATCGGCACCGAGAGATTGGTGCTGCACGCGGGCCAACGGAGAACTTTGCGTAACCCCCTGGCTCTGGCAGTGGAGTACGAAGTCTATTCTAAATTCGTACTGCACGAATCCTCGTCGCCTCCTTTTTATCCTTCCTCACCCCAAATCTTCGTGACAATTTTATAGATTCATTTCCTGCGTGAATCCTCTCGGCAGCGATGGCAATGCTGCCGAGCAATAAAACGGCAAATCTTTACGGTCTCTTTCACTTTCTCAGTGACGTAGTTACCTTGTCGTTGTTGCTCCTGCCGTCACGAATCTCGCAACGGTCTCAACAATTACACGATATACAAATACGATAAACATTCCTCTCGCTGTGTTCGAAATTTGTCCTGGAAAGTTCGTTAAACCTACGAGGCTGAATCCATTTGTTTCGACGCTCAAAGATAAGCTCGCGACGAATAATTTTGATCAGCCGGATATGCTGCGTTATTAATCGTTTTCGGATAAACTCTAGAGGAACAATATTTTTCGGTTGATTTCATTCCATAGCCATAGTGAACGAATTGCGAGCTGTCATAGGTACGAGCAGTTGAAAAACTACTCGGAAATGTATTTTCCCAATCAAATAAGGATGCAAATTAAGTTTTGAATGATAACGTACTCGAAAAAAAATTATACATGCGCCGCGTCCATCTCAAACGTATGATTGAAAAATTCATAATTCCAGATTATCAAAGATTTTTCCTCTCGTTATAATTTATACCATACCATTTTTTGGACTATACGAAATATTATCAATGGATATAAATAATAGGTATATCCTATTCATTGAAAATCTTATATAGAAATATTTTCATCACATCCCTTCGTCGGCATCGAAAAATCTCTGTATGGCGGAAAGTCCATCAATTTCTAAAAACTCCCAAAACCCTCAAAAATTCGATATCCACTGTATTAATCAAACTCGAATGGGACACGAATCAACATTTTCAACGCCAGCAAAAAAAAACATATATAAATATATATTTGTCGCATCTCCTGCGGTTGTCGAAAAACCGCAAAACCAAAAAAAAAACAAATCAAAATCCTTCGATGATTGGAATCGGTCTAGTTTGATCACGCCGCAACATATATCCACGACAAACCCATGGTCCAACCGCGCACACGTTGACGTTACACCCAAACCCCCCCCCCCCCCCCCCCTTAACCCGCCCTCCTGCGCTTTCGCGCCGTTCGCTTTGCCGTGCTCGCGAGCCGGCCCGCCGACGATATAGGCACCCGCGGTGCTTCCCGCCCGGCAGCTTTGTGCAACCGTGTTTTCGTACACGGTGAACAGTGATGGTTCTCGAATGCAAATCGATAGCGGCAGTTAAACGTTACTGCAAATACCCCATCGAACGTCCCCTTCGGCTCCACGTGGCCATGAAGCGCCGTCAGAGCTTTCCGTTGCGATACGAAATTCCGTTGAAACCCGCGTCTTTATCGCAGCTGCACCTTTGCCACCCGGTATATGCAGCAATGAAAAACGCAAGATCCGTGCGATCCATTCGAGCACATCCATAAAACTAAATCCAAGCTGCACATCCGCATGACGCACTGCGCCTTCGATAGACGGCCTCGAAATCCCATTAAAAAATCTGACTGAAAAAACTAAAAAAAAAAAAATCTTTTAGTCACACTTGCACCCGCGACGATTGCAATATCTCCCGGATGCTCGACGCGATTCAAAATATACGCGGTGATACGTTGGCCCGTGGCAATTTACAAAAATTCATAACTCAACACATGTGTCATCGGCCCGAAACGCGGGGAATCCCGTATTTTCGGCTCAGCGTCATGCTGCGCAACGGGTAAATCGATATCCGAGCTTTAATGGCACGCGAGAACCGTATGGCCGCATTAAATCACCGTCAAATTTTGGGCAAGTAAATTCTGTACTCGGTAAGAATGAACTGGCGTTTAATCCCGCTTGCACACGCGTACGGGCTGTGGAATATAATTTGCACCGAGTCATACGTCGCAACGCGGCCGATATTTCGATTATTCTATTATTTCGCAACTCGATATTTCTGTGTGAATTCCATTATAGTCTACTTCCGGTGGTTTAAATCCGATCGAAACTGAATTTTCGTTGTCGTAAAATGGTCTCGTGCGAATGCATGCATTATAATGTACATATATATGGAAGAGTTGCCGCTATCGATCGTTTCCGATAACGATTATTGACAATTAAGGGGGGAATGCGAGTCGACTGGGAGGAACATTTTATGGGACACTTGGTGCTTGGGACATTGAGACACTGGCAGAACGTTAATCACAAAACGAAGATATAAAGTTTATACGAATACGTATCTAATTGTAAATAAAATTGTGCACGAATACGGCGAGCTTCCTGTGACCACCTTAAAATTCATACCCACTATCTTTCATAAAGTTAAATGCGGTACTGATGCAACGACCGTTTGGATTCGTGTTCCGGTAACTTCAATTCAACGGTTATACATACACGTGGCACGGTTTGAACGGGACAGAAGTGATTAAAACGTCGCTTTTCCCGAAGGCTATTTGATTACGGAAATGGCCATTTACAAAGGTCCGAGGATCGTTTATATGTTCCACGTTCTCTCGCGATTTTTATCGTTACCCGAGACTATATCAGTCGAACGTGAATTAATATCGAGAATTTTACGTTGGACACAATAAAAGTACGATATTTTTCAACGAGAATGTTGGATCCGAAAAAAAATTCAATAACGAGATTTTTATGCTTCCGTTGGGTGTAAAAAAACAACAAAAAAATACGTTCACGACATAGAAATTACATCGATAATTTCCTCGAGCATTCGTTGATCAAACAACAAAGCAGTGAGATCAACATTTTTTTTCAGCTATGGACCAATACCGTCATTTCGCTATTATCGAAATAAAAAGCTATATTCAAAATGAACTCTAAACACAATCCTCAAAAGAATTGTAAATTATAAAACGAATTCTCAAAAAATTGATAGTTCCTTCTGCTCGTGAGATTGCCATCGACGGAAAGCTACTTTTCATTTTACCCGTAAAATCCGACTTCGAAAAGCAAATGGAAAAAAAAAAAAAAAAAATCAGGCAAGACAATGGCAGATATTTCACCGTGGTACAAATCGCGGAGTATTCTCATCCCTGTATTATTATATATACACCAGCGATGGGTAGAAGAGGTGGAGACAGGATCCTTTCTCGTCAGGATCAACTCTACGTTCGCTCGATCCGACCCGTCAAAGTTTATGTCCACAGATACTTTTCCGCCGGTGAAATATCCGGCCATGGAGAATACATATTTGAGCGTGTGTCAACGGAAGCGTGGTGTAGGTGCGTTCGACGAGAATTGAAAGGACATCCCCGAGCTGGTTCAACCTCGCTTGTGCACAACCGACGCTTCTTGTCTTCGCCTCCGTCCCTCCGAAATGTCAAATCTACACCGAGTTTTCGGTGTACATTGAAAGGAATGTCTGTTTTAGATTCGCGATACACACGGGCATATCGATACCGCGGGGTTAGGGTGGGTTTGGGGGAAGAGAGAGGGTGAGAAAGAGCGAGACTGCTTCCGGATATCGCTCCATCCAGCGAAATTCAATTTACCGTCGCGTATACACGGACTCACGGATATACCACGAAGCTCGAGGTGAAAGTTGCCACTGCAGACTCGAAGCCACCTCGCACATCCGGCTATGCATATAACGCCGTAGCTTCTGCAGTGGCTCCGATTCACTTTACTCTCACGTGTATAAGCCCCGGCCATCCTGGGGGGAGAAATCGCATAGCCGGTTCTCGACGAAATAGCCACAGGCACCCAGATTTTTCGTCGTATGTGACTTCGCGTACGCGTTCTATCGCGGAAACTCCACGGGTATAAATATATGTACATGAATGTATGTGTGTATACTTATATATAAGTATGTGTGTCCGCGCGTGGGTTACGAAGACTGCCGGACGAGCTGTGTCTTCCATTGCAACGAACGACGATTCTATTCGGGTTGCACCTGGCTCTCGATGTACTCGACGTTCATGCGCTTGTTCCCCGGTCATCTCTGCGAAGTTCTCGAGTCGAAAGGCACAGCGTCGGGGAGATATTGAATAGCAACACGGTCAACTGATTTTTGAAAGTGGATGGAAGTTTGTTCGATGTGAATTTTGACTGAATTTGAATTCTCGGTTTTCTTCAATCCGTTGCTTGAGTTTTTTATCGGCGTTTGAGAGGAGGTGTAAATTATTCAATAAATTCGAACGTTACGTTATGTGTATACATTTTTCATAGAGTGGATTTGAATGAGGAATCGAAAAAAATTGGTGGATTTATAACGGGAAATAATACTTTTTGATTTAATAGCATTTCATTATAAATTTGGAGATTGACGACGAACGAATGAAAATGTAGATCCGAATTTCGGCAGACCTATATTGTGATTACTCGTTAACAAATGCAGCTCGAACAATACTTAGTGATGATTTAACAGCCAATAAATTATATCCGTTCGAGACTGATATTCATACATTCCACATTTACGAAATTAATGCGGCGCTGCGAATTATTCGGACTACAGGTTATTTTTATATTCTCAATAAAATCATGATACGGTATTTGAAATATTCGTGAAATGCTAGTCTACAGCGGGAAATTAGGTCTCGTTGATGCAGATGAAGTCCTCGCTTGAACCATGACCGTTATATATACCATCCCTGAACACGATGGAGAGAGAATGGTAAACCTCATGCATAATACAACAAATAATTATCTTCATTTTCGATAAATAGCTGTGAATATCAGTGATAATAACATAGGCCGTTAATTATCATAATCGTGTTAAAATTATCTTGTGGGATCGTTATACCAACCGTTTATAAATCGTGTATTCAACACCGTCAAAATTGATCAAACGTTTATTTCTAGGTCTGTATAGAAACTCTGTAGATATGAAAATACATGTATGGGGAGAAAGGTCCCAAGTCGCCTGATTAAAACTCTTCCGTCCTCCGATGTGGTCGATGATTTTATTTAGTGTCTTTTGGATCCTACTACTTCACTGATTTTTTTGAAGATTCTTTCGACCCCTCCCCCTCCTCCCCACAGTTTAAAGTTTAAAAAATCATCAACCACATCAAGGGATAGAAAATTCTCGAATAGGCGATTCGAGACGTTTCTTCCCGTACACAAAAGGGACAGTGATGAAAAACGACTGCGGTTGGAGTACCATTATTTCGTTAACACCTCTACACCACATCCGGTTGGAGAACAAAATCTCGTATTATATTAAAGTTCTCGAGCGTGCACACGTGTTCCGGCGATACCCGGTAAAAACTCATGGAGGTTTAGCAGTCTGTAAATGATGAGAAACGGCGGTATGGCTTAGTGGCAGTCGAGGTGAGGCAGTTGCGCAACAGAACGGATATAAGGGGAAGCTTTAAAACGCCTGGGAAATAAGTAACTGTCTCGGTTTCCCGTTGCTCCGGTTTTCCGGATTATCCGATCTCAAAGGGGTATATCCTACCATACCCGCTGTACCCCCGTGGGACACCAGACCTGCCTTATTCGCCTAACAAATAATAAACCTTGCTTCCACTACTCGCCCACTGCTGGTTCTGGCTTCCCTTTTTCTTCGTCCTTCTCCTTCGTCTTCCGCCGGTTTTCCGCCGGTCTACGTCTCACGGTCCTCTTTTCCCGACCACCCTCGCTGCTACTTTATACACCGACCTTCGCGGCATGTCGCGGCAGAACCACACCGGAAGACCAAAACGAAAGAAACAACTTTTCCCGCATGGATCTCGTATTTCCGGAGTTGTTTCATTCACAACTCCGCGTGTACTTATTACGGGTAATAAATGTCCCGGAGCTTCTTTGCTCTCAAGTTCGAGCAATCAAATCCTTTTGACGTTCGATTTATTATTTATCGACGTCGGTAAACTCAACCGGAAAAAACTTTCTTCCAAAAAAATTGAAATAAAAACTTTTCTATTTTTTTAACCATTCAATAATTCCATCACTTAATGTAAAACCTAGAAACGAAAAAAATATACGAATCCGTTTTTAAATCGTAATAAAAGGGTACCAATTTCGTCGAATCAATATTTGTCTGGATTTTTTTTGATTCTCATAATTTTACCGCTCGTATATTTTTGGAAATTCCGACGTTTGCCCGTAATTTGTTGTCGGTGCGGTTATTCGGGTGTATCGCAGAAATGTCGCGGACGCGACGCGCCAGGTGAATCCGGTGTGGGTGCCACGTAAACGAGGCTGGGTCTCTGCAAACCGCGTTGCCGGCATTATGTGCCTTAATGTTTTAGTATTTTTACAAAAAATAAGTGCACAACGTGCCGTGCTCGGCGGTTCTCGAAGCAGACGCGGCGGTGTGTGCCAGTCCGCCCAGGACAGTAATCCGCACGGCGGGGCGAGGCTCCATAGGAACGATCGAAGTGCGAGAGGGAAAGAATGAAGTCAGGGCGTGACGATAATGGCTTTGGAGTGTCGCTCGGCGTCTGGCTCTCGTCGTTTCTGAGCTCGTCACTCGCTTATCGCTTCGGTTTCGGAGTGTTCGCACTCACACCGCACGCGTATATATATATATAACGGAAGACACGCGTGTGGGAGAAACGGTAAGCGACGTATGGCTTCGAAAATGTGTTCGTAGATGAACGCGAGCAGTGCACTGCCAGCTGATAACAGCACTCCCTCGCAACAGGCTCTTCTCGATCGCGCAAATGACAATACGGAGGACGGGGATGGTAACGCTAAAGCTATTAGCTAAACAATCAGCCGAGAGTTTCGCTAAATGCTTCCAAACACTATTATCCAAACGCTTGGGTTTAAATGTGGTTGCTGAATCAGTCAGTTTGCACTTACGTTGATACTAGAATAATAAAATATGCAGGAACTATGTCGTTTAATAAAATTCCATTTTTGTAGAAAGGTTAGAAGTGTGATGGAAATTTCTAAAATATCGGGGTCTTTGATGTGATCATCGAACGTTACATGAATAAAAAATAATAATAATATGACGTGAAGCCTCAGCGTTTTTTTCCGATCTCCGCAACATGTGCTACTATAATACATACATTATTTTCTCGATTCTAGTCATAACAGGAAGGCCAGGAAAATTCTAAAAGTTCTAATTATATTTGAAAAACAATTACCTTTTTGTGGCAACAACACTTTGTCCGATTCGGTTCGAACTTTTGTCTGTACGATAGACCCGAAAATATGTGGAATTTAAGTAGCGAGATCGCGAATAAGTCAGACGAGACAGTGAGAATATAATGACGAGAAAATATGAGCGAACGAGAGAATGAAAGATCGTTTGGAGGCTATGAGAAGAAAGAATAAAACAAAAATATGATTATCCGGACCTATGCGCGTTATTCGCGCGGAATTGTCGCGGAGGAACTGCGATGGTCAGCCCCCAGTTTTCCCTGTGGCTGACCATTCACGATTCTTTCTACTGCAGAAGCGAACTTCGACGTGCGTCCAGGGCGTATAGATATACCGTGGACTCTGCGTACGATGTATATGTCGTCAAAGTCTCGTCGAGTCTGCATTTCTGGTCCAGTTAGGCAGCCCCGAAACTGCAGCTCGGTGATGCACAGCGTCACTGGCCCATCGCAAGCGGTCGCACTCTCGCTCCGGTAGATAGGGAGCGTATATGAAGTGGACATTTTTTTTAAAGCATCAAGCGTGGAACAAGCATTCTTCACGTTAACCGTGTTAATGATCCGACCCCGATCCTCTTTCACGTACGGTTCAATTCGTTTGATTCAATTTAAACTGGGGCTTTGTGACAATTCAATTAATTGCGATTTTTTAAAATTATTACTAAAATTGTATCTGCGTAAATTGGCCCAAAAATTATGTTACTTCCGCACGGTTTCCAATTCTTCACGTGAAAATCTATAAAACAATTCAGCGTAAAGATTTAAATGTTTGATAAAAAAAGATCAGAATCAAAATAGATTTGCGAATATTATGAATATTTTTTTTGCATCCATAAAATCGCCGAAAATTCGGATACAAATATTTCGTGCGAATCCTTGCAGCGCCTGTGCAATTTCGTGCGTTCATACTATATCTGTCACGTGTATATCACATCAAGTTTTCGCAAGCGTTAGCCACGGCCGTGTCACCGGCGTGCGACTGATCTTGCCGCCGGACTTCCGTTGGACATCCGGTGAGTAATGAAACCGTGACGAAGAGGAAGAGAGAGAGAGAGAGGAGAGAGAACATCGCAAAAAGGACGACGATGAGGACCCGCGACGGGCGCCTACCTCAACCCAAGCGTTTTTGGTCACTTTGATTGACGCTAATTACCCAAACCGCCGGCAAAGTTGGTCGTCGTGAATTCACGAGAGTGCACGGACTTCCGGTTAATTTGTATTAAATATACATCAGCACTGCTTCCAAAAACCATTCACGTTTGTGTCTCATATTTCTTCCGACAAATTTTACTGTTGGTTTATTAATTTTTTTTTTTTAATCATTACTTGGTTGTCCTTTTTTCCTTTTTTTTCTTCTACAAAACTTTGACGTGAAAAATTTCAATCTCGCTCATTTACTCCCCGTCCTCGCACTTTTATATCCAAGAGGGATAATACCGCAAGCGTTGCGTGGCCTTGCTCTTTTTACGTAGCGAACTTTCAGTCACGCTATTTGTCTTTAGTTCTTCAATTGAAAAGACCTTCTCTTTCATCGTTCTGCCTCTCTCTCTCTCTCTCTCTCTCTCTCTCTCTCTCTCTCTCTCTCTCTCTCTCTCTCTCTCTCTCTCTCTCTCTCTCTCTCTCTCTCTCTCTCTCTCTCTTTCTCTCTTGCTTTCTTTTTCTCTTCACCGTTTGGCCTGAGCGCACACTTCACCGATGCGAAAAGACGATTATTGCGCTCCGGCTTTTCTCCGGACTATTACGCGGTTTCTTTCTTTCGCCCTTATTGCAACACCGGCCACGGCTCTTCCGCCGGCTGCTCGGCACGCCTTTCGTGCTGCTTCCAACGAACCTCGGATTAATCGCCGCTCAAATCCTTGAGAAAGCAAAAGATTTCCGAGATACACACGTGGCTGTATTCTTGAAAATCATCGAAAGCTTAGGACGTATGTCCTTCTCGTCACGTTCTCGAAAATCAGACATATCACGGCCGAACAATCAATCTCCAATCACAACTAAATCAAACTTGACAAATAAAAAAATCGTTTTCAACAAACTTCAACTGAAAACAACAACAAAAAATGGCGTGGAAGATTTTTTGTAAATTTTATTGAATATAAATAATTCAAGAACGGTCGATTGTTTGCCGAGGATGATAAACAATGAGTAAGAGCTCGACGATCGGTCTTCAGGCTCATTAATTCGAATCGAACGATAAATTGGATATTACTTGCGAATGTAATGATGGATGGTAGCCTCTCGTGGAGCATTGCTCCGAACTTCCCGGCTTAATCCAACGACTCGACGTAGTATCCACGTAGCTGCGTCTCCCGCGCTCGCTCCTTCTCCGTCATCCCTTAGTATTAATTCCCGGTTGTCTAATCCGGCCGAACGAATCTGACGGGAAAACCGAGTGCCGTTGCTCGCCAAAAGGGTTTGGGGGAGGTTCGGGGATACCTCGCGCGCACCTGGGTAAATCGTCTCTCGCTTATCAAACTTCCGGACCATCCACAGCCACGGGGATTCAACGATACGACCAAGTTGCATCGTTGCATTTGCATTTGAACCCTTGCACCCTTAACCCGCGTTTCACCAACTTCAGGGCGAGCGAGCTCGCGCACGAGCGGCGACTCTGCCGCGCGAGTACCAATAAGAGTGGAAACGCCCAGCGACTACGTCATAAACCGGCGTAATTTTATGCACAAAAGGTGGTTGCGCGGAGATGAGGGGCGTAGGGGGAGTAGCGGATGTCGCGTAGCCCAGTCGTAATCCAGCTGATTTTGCGGCACAGTCGAACCGGGAAGGAAAACCAGTCGGGCATAATTTCATTTCGGTGAAAGTCCTCAGTTTGGTTCGCAGTCGACCGCGCGGGGAAAAGTTTTCCGTAACCGCGAGTTAAGCGAGTGAGGCGCGACTGGAAACCGTAGGAGTCCGCCTGGGAATACTCTCGGAATTTCTCTCATATTCTTGTATTCGCGCTGAGCGTAAGACGTCGGAATAAAGGCTTCCCCTCGTGATATTGAAAAAAATATATGTATACGTATGAGTATAAAGAAAAATATAGAAACATGTAGATTGTGCATAGAATTCCGTGGGATTTTGAGTTGGGTTGAATTGAATTATAATGGAAGTCGGAACTCGGCCAGTAAAACGTATTTCTGTAATTTTTAAACATTCGTGTGGCTAAGACTGTGCGTATCTGGAAAATCAAAAATGTTGACGATTTCATCGATTCGACAGATTTTTTTTCAATTTTTGAAAGCTTTTCGTCCCTTTTAATTTACTGGACAATACATTTTCTTTCGCTCTGAATAAAATATAATTATTTTCTTAATTACGATGAAACGATGCGTTTGTGAGATAATTACGTATAAATTATTATGCAAATTTGAAAAAAAAAAAACAGGTCGATGAAGCCGCAATCGAAACACCCATAGGCTACTTGGGAAACAAAATTTCGAGAGCATTACTGCGAAAGCTCGAGACACTAACGGACGGTAGAAAAATGATAAAAATATACATATACATATATTTTTTGAAAATTCACGGAGGCGAGAGATAGCGACGAATTCTAATTGTCGATGTGGAATGGAGAACGCGGCCGAAGAAAGCAACACAGTGGCAAAGAGGCAGAGACGGAGGGGCGGAAGGAGATATAGACAGGGAAGGCAGATTCGTCGTTGGGCTCGACAGGAGCAATGTAACTGGGAAGGCAAGATGGAGCGAAACAGAGCCAGAGAAAACGAGAGCGAAAGAGATTGGAAGAAGGAGAGAAAGATAGAGAGAGAAAGAGAGAAAATCGCAAGGGTGAGAGCGGAGGAAAAGGCGCAAGGGCGAGGAACACCTCGGGCCATGCCTAATGAGCTTCCTGGAGCACGCGACGCGCGCCAGCATCATAATCACGGTGTTATCCAGTATTCTGGATTCAAGCCACGCGAAACTCTCGAGCAGACAGTCGAGAACGCAGATGGCGAGAGCCGTGAGGTGGAGTTGCACCTAACCGAAGAAGAAGAATCCGAAGCTCACAATCGGCACTATGACCATTGTCTTCCCTGGAAAAGAGTACGTCGGGATAGCGGCGGGGGAGGAGGAGGAGAGCGGCGAATGACTGTTTTAATAACGCACCAGTACGGATGACAATTCAACTTAGAAACGACAAAAAAAATTTTTTAAAAAGGCGAAGATGCGGAAAAGGGCGGCTGGAACGTTGGAGAACAGAGGCGAAAGAGGAACGGCTGAGCGTGAAATGAGAGGATAGCACATCCTGGACTCTCGCGATGCAGATTTACCGTCAGACGCACTCGAGTATTCCCTGGAAAGCGGCAAAGTGAAAAAAGTACGAGAGCGTCAGACTTATCCGTACATATTTATGTAAATGGAAAGGGTAGAAGTATGAGCATAGAGACGGAGAAAAAAAATGATAATTATGAAAATGTCTCTCGGGGCATTAATTATTTATTCGATCGCGCGGCCAGCGGAACGGCGTGATGGATGTAATAATTATTGCACGAGGAACGTGCAATTATCCAACCTCATCTCCCTTACGTCTCTCTATTCGCCGCGTTATCTCGGTCACATTTTTTTTCGTCGTTGATCCTATATTTGAGAGAGAAGCTTCGGCTGTACAGCTTGTCAACGTTCCCGTTGGCTATTACACGTGGTCGACATGGATCTTTTTTTTACCAACCCGGCCGGAATCAAAGAGTAATCTCCGATGAACTGGAAGATTCAATCATCGGCGTAATTTATGATATATATTTATTGTACCACTGCACGCACGATTGGCGATAAAACGCTGCCATTTTGTGGCCCGATGATAACGCAAACGATCTTTCGGAAACTCAAAGAAGCCGTATCGGCAGCGTCGTTGGTAATTTTGAATTACCGGAAGTTGTCCCTTGCACGATGCACGGAGATCGAATGAGGAGGTCAAAGGAATTCTTCAAAAGCCCAATGCTCGCAATTGTCGAAAAGCACACGTGAATGGTCCGTTCTATTGTTGCATCTACAGTTGTGGGAGAAGCGAGGGGCAGGGAGGGGGTGGAATCAACCGGACAAGGGGCAGGAGGAATGTTCGCACGGTTACGAGAGTTGGAAGGGGTTGCGATAAAATTTCAATGATGCTCGCTCGAGTTCGCCGACGGGAATCCCTTCACCGGCAGTAAAAGCGATAGCGATGGATAGAAGAGCGAACGGTGAACATGGCCGCGTTTCGATTCAGACAAACCAATTATTCGAAAAAACACGGCAAAGCACACAAAAAACACTGCGCTTTTCATTCTGTCCCACGCTTTCCTCTTTCTCTCTTCTGTTTCGCTCTGCCACTACTCTCTTCATCCACTCTCTGCCCCTCCACGACCTATGAGATTGCCGTGAGAAATCACGCACGATAACGCGGCTTTCGGCTGTCCCGGAAAGAGAATACTCGCATCAAAGGATGGACTGTACATCGTAAAATTCACTTTTAACTATTTCGTACTTCGAACTTTTACAGAAGAAAAAAAATGTTTCGTTTGTCGGCATTGTGTAAATTTTTATTTTTCATCTGTGAGAAATAGGAATCGAAGGATCACTGAGACTATCGGTAAATCTCGCATTGTAAGGATCAAACAATTTTACGATCTTATCAGCAGCTTTTTTTTTTACCGTTGGATTAATCTGGGTTAGAAATGGATTTTGAAAAAACCTCGGAAAGAAAATGCCACGCGCAAGAGTTGAAAACAAGGTGTGTTCTATCTCTATCGATTAAATAAGCGTTATCACATTATCAGCTAACAAACAGAAAACTCTATGAATATATGGCCATGCATATACATAGAGCGGAGCAAGGTGCGCCCATATTTCAAGCTGAAATAATTTTCGATAAGTCAGCGGTTTTTCTCACCCGCTCGCATCGCAACCAGCCGAGTACATCTCTCGTGATATCACCGTATCTCATACCACAGTGCCGGTGCGCGAAATTTCAGCGATTTTAACGATAATTTCTACTTTTGATTTTCGCGAAAAATCTTTCAATAACGTTCATGCGAATTTGAAATTCTTTAACTTTTCCAAAATCTACACAAGAGTGTTACTAATCAACTATTCTGTTATTTTTTCACTCGATGAATAAACTTTTTTTCCTATTATCGAATTAAATTGAATCCATATAAAATTACTCCATTTTTATTTCGTTTTTTACTGCTATTCCGGAGACTTATCTTTCGGCCGAAGCCATTGCCTAGCCGGAGAGTCGGATTCGAAGTTCCGGATCTCATCCCCACGGCGAAAGTCAGCGGAAGCAGCAGTGTAGAACGGCACCTTAATACAGGATTCTAATCCCGTGCAATTAACCCGACAAAATCCTACATGCGATAAGAACGAAACGAGGTCTCATTCTCCTTTCCCCCTCGCTTCCCTCATCGTCTCTTGGGTCCCTCCTGTGCACCACGTCCATCGCACGCTAATCGCCAGACAGCACACGCTCTCAACCCTTACAGTACAGTTTTCGTGGCGGAGGATAATCGGCAACGGTAACCCTGGCGATGTATATATATATACACACACACACACACACACACACACACACACACACACACACACACACACACACACACACACACACACACACACACACACACACACACACACACACACACACACACATATATATATATATATATAACTATCCACTGCACATTCGCTGCCAGTAGCAGTCGCAGTGTGTGCTAGCTCAGACATTCGAGACTCGGTTCTCCGTGCGCATTCGTACGGCTGTACGAAACTGTGCCAGAGTCTCGCAGACGGATGGAGTGAGCGAGATCGGTCGTTTCGAAAGCCAAAATCCTCGGGCTTAAGCCACGATCGAAAGGGTAGTAAAAAAAAAAAGGATGCAGTGTGGGGCACCTTGGAATTTAGTGATGTGAAAAATGCCGAGCAGAATGGATGATAACAAATCGAGGCAACATTCCCCACCGATCATTGAACAGATTCAAGGTTCGATGCACGAACTGCATCCTCGAAATTTTCTCCAAAAAATAATGACAAACCTTCGGTTCGTTCCAATGTGAAGAAAAATCCTAACCAAATAAAACGCACAGATGAATTCGGTATATTTCGACCTTCTGACGAATTGGGTTGCTCGTAATTTTCCGCTGTTGTGCAATTTTTTTTCCGATGCATAGTTTAGAATTTGTGAAGACCGTGCAGACAAAATGGATTGATTGAAGTGACCATAAAAAAATTCGCGAATAATGACGAAGAACCGAGCGATGAAGATCAGTTATCGAAAAAGAGATTTGACGAAGCATTAAATCTGCGTTCTCTCGTCGTCCCGCGAAAAACCCGGGATCAGGGTTGAAGGGTGAGTGCGGAACGAGTGGAATGTAGAAGGTAACGGAGAACAATAAAAATAGTCGGAAAAGAGGTAACTGAAGAAGGGACGAGAGCGAATAGTGCGAAAGAGTGAGACGAAATAACGTGGGCGGATATACCGGCTGTTTCACGTTGCCTGCCTACGCAGTTTGTGACTCCCAATCATTAGGCGATGCCGGCACTCTATCCCTCGTAACATAAAGCGGATTTCGCTCCTAAGCAGATGGAAATGCAAGCGATGTGAATGCAGTAATGCACCTCCGAATGCACGCTAAGCGGGAAAGAACGAGGGTGTATGTGAGCCCCGCAGTTTCATCCCTCTTGTACGTTCACCATCGACGCCTCCGAGCAGCGAGAGGCTCACACACTCACCCACCCTCACACTCACACTTGCACTCGAAGTCGCACGAGCGCGCGCATTCGTTGTCACGTCATACCGACTTCGCGTGTGAGTGTGGGTGTGAGTGTGAGTGCGAGTGTGAGTGTGAGTGTGAGTGTGAGTGTGAGTGTGAGTGTGAGTGTGAGTGTGAGTGTAAAATTGTCGTCATTCCGTTTGAGAACAATATTGTTTATATTTATTCGATCGAGTCGTCGACGAATGACCACTGCGAACAATAGTTTCGAGATAATGGAAGTTTCAAGGATTCCAGAAAGGTTGGCGAAATGCAACAGCAGCTACCGTGAATCATGGTTCACAAGGGCTGGTCGACATCGTTGACTCGCGTGGCCACGACGACGTCGTGGGACGACCGTCAAAGGGAAGAGTCCTGGAAAACCGCGCGAGCGCATTGTGTCAACATAATTGTCCTCAACTTCCACCTGGTATATATTACACTGACGAAGCTTGCTTTGTTTCAGTCTACGGAATTGTGTCGATTGTATATGTAGATATCCATGCGATAGGGTAGACTGTTTTGAACCGACTCGAATTAAACCAAACGTTGAAAATGCGGAAAAGCTCTTCACAAATTTTCGTAAAACATGGAAGAATAGAAAACAGATTACATCCCCGTTATCCAAGTGGCGGAAGCACGAACGGAACATATTCACCGAATAAAAACATCCGGAAGGACTTGGACTCGCTGAACCAATTACAATATTTCCGTGAAAATTATTTATTGAAAAAAATATTATATGTATTATAAATCATAATTTTTTCGTATTTAAGAATAATATAAAATATAGATTGATTATAAATAGAGTATATAGGATTATTATAATATATTCATAATATTTATCGATTAATAATTGTCACGGAAATATGTAATTTGCCATTCGAAGATAACCAAAGTGTCAATCCGTCTGTAAAATCATCGCTTCCGCTCCATCCGTCACCGGAGTCAAATTATCGAGTAATAAATGTTCCGGCAAAACGCGTGGACGGAATGACCACAACGAATAGCGATATAATCGAGAAAAGCAATCATCGTCGCGGATATTTCTAACGCCTCGAGAAATTGCCGAAGTTCCAATGAAACGTCCGTGATTTGGCACGTGAACCGGACCGTGGAACGACGAGCGGGGGGGGGGGGGGGGGGGGGGGGAGGCTGCGAGGCCGTTCGAATGCTCTTTCATCGATACTCTCCGGTTTCTTTATTCTTGTTGCGCGTAACAGAACGCCCAACGGCGTTCTTTTTCCACCGAGACTGTCAGAAACCCGATGCAATACCCGTCGCCGGGAGCTACACTCCGCTCAATTCCCGGAAATCCCATTGGGCGAGATTGAGAATCACCTACGGTACATTGAAACACAGCCAAAGAAGAGAGGAACATCAATTTCTGCTGACGATGAAGGCGGTCAAACCACGCGGAAATGTCGGCCAATTTTCAAAACCCGCTGGACATCGAGAGAACGAGATTCCGTGAAAAACCTTCGAAGCTCACGGACGTCCGCGAAATTAAATAAAACTGATACGAAATTCCGGTTTCCAATTTCGTTTGATTCGTCAAGGACGAAACGGTCTTTCGACTGATTTTTTTTTCTTTCGGAAATACGCGATAATTCGACGCGACCGCTTGTTAATCCGTGCTCGAAGCACGCGTTTGCCGTTGAAGATGAGGATGGCGTGGAATTTTTGGTTGGTTGATTTTTGTGGCCACGTATCGGGTTAAAGCTCCGGAGAGCCGGGCAAATCTTTCGTTCCGGACGAGACGATCTTCCGTCTCTCGTAGCACGGTGTATTTATGGTGGCAGACGTAGGGCGAACAGGTCCTGGGGATATAGGATGGAACGTAATTCAGCATCAGCCCGTAGCATCCGCCAGCCGGTAGCCACGACACCCCGAAGAGAGCGTCCACTGCGAAGCCGGCATAACGACCCGACCCAACGGGGGAGCACGAGCGACGGGACAAGCTCTAACCCCTCGCATTTCCGTAATCCCGCCAACACGCAAGCCGGACCCCTTACCGCCCTCCCGGTCTTCCCTACATCCTTCGACTATGTATGTCGCACACGCGTCCCACTTGCCAGTTACTTTGAGGTTGATCCTGTTCCGCTGTCCATCCGACCGAGATGCCATCTTAATCGTACTAATTCTGTTCCGAGACCCCCGACTGCTGCTCTCGGATTCCGTGATTGATAACGCAATTGAGTTTTTTTTTTGACTCTGTTAGGAAACTGGGTTTTTTCAAAGACTTGGATGAACGAAATGCTACCTGGAGTTTTGTTTTTATTGTTTCGGGAGACGGAGTTTTGCTAACATTTGGGAACATTTTTTTGAGAAGTTAGTGCTACGGAATGCATGGAATTTCATTTTTTTTAGTTCACTGAGGTTTAATTTGTAGTCGGCAGGATATTTCTGATCGTCCAGGTTATTAAACCCTTGCTCAACGATTTTGAAGGTCGTTTTTATAAATTACAAAAAAGTATCAAAGTTGTTCATAATCTGTTGCCCGGTTTAGTGTGGTTTGTGGTTTATTTGAAGAAAAAGTTCCAGAGCTTAAAACTTAAAACCTAACAATGCAACGTCTAATCACAATAAAAAAATGTGTTTATTATTTTAATCACTCTGTTAGTAAAATATAAAAAATGCAAAAGAAGAAGTAGACAACCGAATTTCATCATAAAGCAGCGAACTGGACACGCGTATAAGTTTAAAAAAAAAAAACTAATCTGAGAGGTACAAGAGTCGTTAGTAGCACGAGAAACGGCCGGAACGGATGGAGCGGAGAAAGAGAAAAAAAAACTCTCACGTAGTCCCGTAATTTCAAATTAGATTCTCTTCCTTCCTTCGCGAGAACCGTGCCGGCAGCGCCAGCGTAAAACTCGCAATGTTTTCCCAACAAATTTACGCAGACTAATTTATGTACTCCCCAAGAAAAGATTGCACTTCATTCTTCGAGATATTGGCTCTCTCCGCCCGCACGGTCGAGTGGGTATTATACGAGAGCGCGGTTTATTACGAGTCTGCCAAGTCCATCAACAGCCGTTTTTCTTAATTTTTATTGCCCGTGATAATGTGCCCGTTAAAAAACTCGTATCATTCTATCAATTTTAATGGTCCTAACTATTTCGTTCTCCACTGTTCTTTTCACATGCTAAGCATCTTTTATTTGATTTCTATTTTTTTTATTCCCATAGCTGCGCAACGAAGAATTTTATCCCTTGATGGAAAACTTGGAGAAAACATCCTGGACCATTTCCGCAGTTATATATATACATTATAACTTCTGATTAATGCTCAAATGCAATCAATTGAAATTAATAAAAATCGCAAATACGTCGGAGACAAAATTTGCATTTATTAATTAAGGCCTGGTTACGCAGCCCAGTATCGACGAATGATTCTCGGAGCCAAGGAATTAATTTTCAGTCTCTGAGTTTCGCAATATTCCGGACCGCTCAATCGAAGTAAATTTTTCATAAGTAGCCACTTGGAATTAATCGATTTAATTTGAAAATAATGAGGAAAATTACAACCCATCCCGATCGAATATATTAAATTGTTGATAGCAATACCGAGGGCGAGAAACATTTTATTTTTGGTTTATCACTCGGAAATATTCGTGGCATGGAAATTTTCGTCGGATAAGTGCCTCATCAAGAGTAAGTCTGCCGAGATCCGTCTTTATTGAACTTCCGAGCCGTAAAATATGACGGAACTTTGAACAAGTTTGACCCGTTTTCGAGCAATAAAACTTTATACACCCTGTCTATTATGTCGATAGAAAAAAAACGAATCGAATGAAGAAATAGCGGAAGAGAAAAAATTGTCGCCGTAAAATTTGATAATTTTTTTCACACATAAAACATCATTAATACCTTTTTACAACGTAAAATTATATCTTTTTTCACCATCGGCCTTCGTTGTCTCAGCGTTGGCTCCAATATGTCTGTCACGACCTCCACCCATTTCACATCCCAACGAAATAATTCCAAGGCCGCACTTACGCCAGATATGGAATCCCTTGCACTCTGACATCAGATATATTAAATCAAAGTTGGTCGTGGGATAGTCGAGTGTGGAGATAAATTTTCCGGCTTCGTTTCTCGCATGCGAGAAGAGGCGCTTTGGTCCCGTCGTTCCGTTGCGCTAACTCAGTCCCTACAACTTTTCCCTCTTCCCGATGGAAAGGACACCCAGGGAAGCGGTAGCGACATGCTGGTACCTTCCGAGACCATAAGAATATGAATCTACTTACTATGCTAGTGCGTTACGCGCAGCTTCGTGATATTCCTTGCATAATTATCGGTGTACTTTTCGTGCTAACTTCTTGCCGGCAAGACGAGACGTCGAGCGAACATCCTGACGCGAATGGAACAGCAACGTTTCCCGCTCGACGTTACCCGACTGGCATATTAATTTCAATATATTTAAGAAAATCGAACCCCTTTGAATTTTACTCCACAAAATGATTCTCATATAGACGAGAACGATAAATTTTCTCAAATATAATTTACATGACAAAATCATAAATTAAACAATAACTAATGAAAGAATTAATTTGTTTGATTAATAAACGATTTGCATTTAGTTCTGGTCGTTTGTATTCAAACCCAGACTTAAATGTCAGTTTGAGGTCCCGACAACTTTTTCCCATGCAAGCGCAACCCCAATCGAATTTCCATGACTTTTGTGGCTTGTGGAAGTGAATTTTGCTCGCTCGGGCGTTGAACAACCCATACGAGGTACATATTCCGAGTATATATCTGTACAATATACGTATATCTACATATGTACTTGCAGAAGCACTTTCGTTGCACCGCGAAGACGACAGTAGCAGCGGTAGCAGACATTGCATCGAATTAAGTTTTACCCAACCCCCAGCATCGTACCCGGCGCTACTTCTTCGCGGGGCCGTCGCCGCGGCCGACGACGCCGGTGTACATTCATGGGTACACGCATATCTGCGGTAACAATGGTGAGACCGGCGGTACGAACTTAACTCCGGTGCTTTTACGATTCCGACGAGAAAATAATTAAAACGCCGTGCGCGTCGTAAAAGCCGAACGCTCGGGCGCTCGGAGCACGCAGTTACGCGCCACCGGCAGGGATGATGCTACCCCCTACTTCGGGCCCAGCCACCCCCGCTTCTCCGCCTCCGAACCGAGCGCCTCGGGCCAACCGAGAATTTTATTGCCCGTTCAATCTCCCTTTACCGGGCGAGAAAATTCTCGTTGCGACGACTTTTCCACGTGTTACTTTTTTCTTCTTTTTTTACCGTACTGTTTCTTTTCTACGTCGACGATTTTTTTTCTACCCTACTTTCTTTTCTGTCTTACATTCGTGATTCCGCGTCTGATGGCGTGGGCGCTTTTTCATGGAGCCCCCAACGACGCGCCTCGGGGTGTGCTTTCGGAGGAGTCGCGCAATATCGTTTTCTGCCTTTTTTACACCGCTGGAACACTCGAAGATTGTTTTATTGCCGAGTGGCAGTCATGACAGCGTACATCACCGTCGCTCGGCCTCTCGTTGTTGGAAAAATATATTTTTTATGTTTTTTTCGCTGTTTAAGTGCTAGTCAATGTGTTAGATACGAGAATAACGATGAAATAAAACCCGTGAGGGACTTGTTTGGATCTTCAATAACCAATACCTTAGGGCAGTCTTCTCATGTTGTATACCAATTTTCGAGGTGATATTTTGGGAATTACATTTTCAAAAACGGTCGAATGTACAGTGTTAGTATTTCAGAATTACTTTTATATATGTTTGAAGCAACATCCTGAATTTTTTCGAAGCAATTCATTCGAAATTTTACAAGATATTTGATGTTGCGCAAGTCGTGTCGCGCAAAATTCTTCAACGACGGGCGTTGATGTTCGAGACGTTCAAAAGACAAAAATGTTTTCTCTTTATTAAACACTTGAGAAGACTGTCTTGAATAAAATTCGTAAAGGTGTTGGACCTTTTTTGGATCTTCAACAACGAAGGGCGAAATGGCGGAAATACTTGGGGCTCGTGCCAAGTCGTGTCGAGGCACGCGCGGTATATTCGCCTTTTCAGTTCAAACGAAGCAAGCAGCAGGGCAGCGAATCTTCGCGCTGCAAACTGACCCTCACCACCGGATTTTCCCTCGAAAAATAGACAAACCCTCTGTACGATGGCCTGTCCTTCGCTTGTACTTTGCCATGAATAGAGAATTGTAGAAAGAGCGATGCATCCGGTAAATATCCCCATGTGTTTGCGTCACACCTTTTCCATTGTCAGCCTCCTTTGACTTCCTTATTCAGCTTTTTCCGACACTGATACCAAAAGTACATCTCGAGTTTTCTATTCAAACGCAAGCGCCAGACATCCTGAAGTTCTTGATGCACGTCACGGCTTTAGTTCGATACACAAGATTCAAATGCGTGCGAGATAACTCGTTCATACCTTCGTCACACTGCCAGTGAAAATCGAGTTTTCTATTTTTTTTTCTTCTTGATTCTTTACGTTTCATTGGTACGTGTCGGATTCGTACTCAGATCGGTTTGGCTCCTGTGCAACCAGTCAGAGTTTCGTTAAAGATTTTTTTAAATACTGATTTTACGTATTCTTAGACTTTGCTTGAATCTAAGGATACGAGACTTTGCTGAGACTTTGCGAATACAGGAGAGTTTCGATGATATTTTTTGTTTTATTTTATAATATCTCGATTTACTTCCATTCACGTACTTGTATGAATCGTAGTTGGGGTGGAATCCACCGAGTGTGACGGTCGTGATATAATTTGGTAGTATGACGGTGGGTCAACAGAAAGACCCGCCAATGAAAAAAAAAAATCAAAAATAGATTGTAGAAGCCATACTTGAAATAACAATGTATCGAAAATCATCCAATTTCGCCGAACCACTTCGATAATTCGAGACCGCAATCGCTTAGAACGTTTAAAACGTGACGAGACGAAAGCTCGACCTCGGAAATTTCAAGATCACCTTTGGATTACACGTTCGCAGTTTACTCGTACGGTTTGTATAGCGCAATTGGTTTGCGAAGGAGATATCCTTCCACGAGGCATTAGAGACAATGGCCGGAGACGATGAAACGATAGAGACCTACACAAACACAGAACGCTTCGATCAAACGCGAGCCATCGAGGGGTGGGCGACGCTTTGCCAGTTACAGCATCGTCCACGGATCGTTTCTCATTACATCCCGTGATCGCACGTACCAGCGTCAGAAGCACGTATGCCGTGTGTGCCACGCGTGCAAACATATTACCCGAGACTGCGGCCGAACGAAGACACGATACGCGGGTCAGTCCAGTCCAGAACACTCGGTAATAACGCGTTATAAAATATAATTCACGTCGATAACGTTGTAAAAAAAAATGTCCTATATAAAGTTGCAACACACGTACATTGCGTTATTCAATATTCTCAACATCAATATTCAATAATTCGTTCGTTTCGCATTATTTATTCATCGTCGGTCTACAATCCCGGTAAAACGAATTTCGATGGAATCAATTATTCACAGCCAAAGAAACAGCGACTTCGATTGACCCAATTCGGTAACACATATTGTTTACGATCCATCAAAATTATGTAGAGAAAAAAAAATATTATTTTCCATCGAGAAATTAATTTCCTCCGTCGATGAAATAACGTAAATTTCCGTGATCGAACGTCAGCGACAGAGCGTCGATGATTACGGCTATTCGTATTGCGTATTGAGACGAAATTTGTTCCGTCTTCTCGAAAATACGTATTTATCGGTCGCCCCGGAGTGTCCCACGGAGCAGTCATGCTCGACAATTCCGTACAGAGTCGATATAACGAAGATATAAGTGCGGGGCAAAGCCAATGTCTGTATCGGCTGACTGAATAACTGCGAACCACCTGTCACAGTCAGGCTACTTTACCCATTGGTACGAGCTATCGAACTACGCCAACGTACATCTATACACGTAGTCGGGTTACGTCGCACCGGGATTTACACACGGAAACTCAGAACCCGAGCCAACACAGAGAAACTCAACTCGGTGGCGAACATCTACGCGCGCAGTTGAGCGAAAATATTGTTTCCTTCGCTTCCATAAAATTTATCAAACGACTCACCCCTCCGCCCGCCCCTCGCTCGCCCATATCGCGCTGTCCGTGACTACAACAACCGCAACGTCTGGTTGTGAACTTGCGCGCGCTCCATACCAGCCTCTCGGTCTATGGATCCCGAACGGGAAGCGAAGAACAGGACGAAAAAAAAATTATTAAAAAAATAAATACACCAAAGAAAAAAAAACCAACGTGTATACAACGAAAACGTTGCGGCAACACGAAAACACGTAACACACTTCCGGCAATGCCCGCAAGTAACCCGCGAACGATAACGCCTCGCTTAATACAATTTCTCTTTCCCTTTGTCCTCCCCTGCTATCACCACCTCGTCTCCCCCCCCCCCCCCCCCCGCCCGGCCCGATTCCTCGCGTCATGCTGAAAGTATCGGAAATTTTGCTATTAAAATACCGTATCGTTACGTACGAAATGCGAGTACCGGAGTTGAGTAATGGACGATACGCCGAGTTCACTTTACTATGCTTCTAGCATTTTTTGAAATTATTTATTTTTTCGCCAGTAACCACAGTGCAAAATTCAGTAAATCCGTATCCCGTTACGTAACGATTTTTTTTTTGTCACAGATAGTTTAAAATTATTGTGGGAATGTCATTTTCGCGTACACGAGATTCGCGGATAATATCGAATTGTAGAAATTAAGAAAAGTTTGAATTATTAGCATCGTTAGCAAAAAAGGGGTTGGAACGAATAATAAAGTTTCGATTGAGCGAAATTGTCTAATCGATATGGACTTGTGACCTGTCAATCGGTGAATACCGAATAATCGGATTTTCCGTTGGAAACACTTTTAATTTGTACATTAAGCCCTCCGCTGGACGGTCGAAGAAGGTTTTACGTGGGAGGGGATCGAGAGCGGCCACTAACCAAAATGCTATTTACTCGGGAGGATAGCCTTCTGTACCGGTATAATCTCTCTTCCTCGGTGTGGCACTCCTTTAAAAAGCTTCGCAGTGGTGGAGTGGCAGCAGCTCGAGAAGCACCGGCAGCAGCAGCAGCCACTGGTATCCATTAACGGTGGTAAATGTTGTGGAAATTCGGTTATAAGAGTGAGGCAAACGGATCCATGGAAAGAGAAAAAGAACGAACGAACAAGCTGGCATTTATCTTCGAATACCGGGCAATTCGAACCGTACCGAGCCTCAATGTGTCCAATGCCTTTCGATGTTCCTTCATCCCTGTGAAATTTTTAAATAAACACCCTCGAATCTTTCACGTCGCATTTCCCGAGCTCGTTCGTTGATCGATCTATCTTTATCCAACGACCAAATGGGTTCGTTATCGGTTAGGTTGATAAATAATGCAAAATATCCGTACTACGAATTATATCCATGACAAAATCGATCTCTCTACCAACCCCATCGAAATGTCGTGCTTTCACAAATCCGTGCGACTGTGCGCAGCACCTCCGTTGAATTTACACGTCGAGAGAATTTGTTCGTTGCCCAAAATTCAACGATTCTCTCGAATCACGTGAAATATGAGAAATTTATTTATCACCGATCGTTGAAGCACCGAAATCCCGAAGCACCGATCACGTACGTGGTCCGGGCGAACCCAACTCCACCCCCCCCCCCCTGTCCGTCGCTTTACCGAGAATTCGGTGACAATATTGTTTGCGGTCGTAAACCCAGCTTGACGAATCATTCGCTTCATCGAATGACCGATGGAATCTATACTCTCGGACCAATTTCCGGAAAATAATATTTTCATTAGTTCGTTTGTATGTTGTAAATACATTCATGACCATTTCACGTGAAAATCTGTATGATATGAAAGCCCATCGTTGGAACACGCAAACAACTGCGTCCCACTTTTTCGGTTCCGCAACGCCGAATCGTCGGTTGAACGAATTTGGAATGGATAAAATTTGCAAGTATGTCCTCGCATGGCCTTTTACCGTCTGGCTTTTACTTCCATCTCATCAAAAATTTAAGGACAGTCGCAAAGGGACGAAGCGACAAGCATCACAGAAGGCCTAAAAGCTGCTACTGCACTACACATCAGTAGCCCGCAACTACATAATTCATGGCAAAAAGAAAAAAAAATTACAAAATTAATGTCATTCAAAAACCTCTAACCAACTCAATGCAAATTTCTAACAGTTAACCGGGCCCTATTGCAGTTAGATTCGAACTATACCTCAACAAAGTTATCATCGACGTTCGTGCATTGATCAAAATGGGAACGAAGAGAACTCCGAGATAAATGAGAAAAACGGTGACCTCTTTGGTCACGAAGTAACCTGTATGGTATCGTCTACTTCGTGTTTCGTTGTATCGAATGAAGCGTTCGCGGATTCTCCGGCTGAAAGAACGAGGCCGTACCCACGATCACGATTAAATAATAGACCATTGAGCTGCCCCCCCCCCCCTATCCCCACCTTACCCCCTCGCCCCTCACTCTTCTTTATTCGCCGGGCTGGAAAAGATGCCGAAGTATCCCCATTGGAGGCAATAGCATTAGGTATAACCACGCAGAGGCTGCTGTAACCATGAGCGATCGGTTTCGCTACTGGTTTCTCTGTAAAATCGCCCGAGACCAAGCTATCGCCTTATCGGACTCTTCCCCTCCCTCGTAACCCCTTCGATGCATAAAGCATAAAGTTGCTATCTCATGAATACATTCATGTGGCCGCGGGAAAGTCATGACTTATGGGGTTCCGCGAGTGGATATCGAATGCCCTCGGAATCCAGTACGCTATACATAGTTACTATTCTTTATACCACACCCTATAACCGCTATTCACTACACGGCTCGCGGGACTGCCACGCAAAATCGTCCAAGGGTGACTGAGGCACGTATGACGATCTGGCTTCACTGTTTCAGTATATATATTTCTACATACATATATATCCTATATATATACATGTGCTGAGATTACTTTGCTGCAAGCTTCGAGGCCCGAGTGGGAGAGAGAGAGAGAGGGGGGAAGAGAGAGGGAGGTTTGCACACACCTCATCATACACCCAACGACCCTCACCCCACACCGTGAAAATTCCATTTTCTACTGCTCGGAATTCATTGCCTCTAGCTGTTCATTGAAATATATCGGCGTTGTCAGTGACCTCGTATGAATTACTCGTCGATTTAGCTTCATGGTTGGAATTCAAAAGTTCCAGTACTTTACAACTGGAGCGATGAGCTTGGGATTCCTCAACGAGTTCATGAGCTGGGTCATTCAGGCTGGTCAGTCTAGTACAGAATTTATTTTGCAGCGTTTTATCAGTGGGGTCGTGAATAGCGGTAACGCGTGAATGTGAAGCTCTATTCAAATGTGGGACGAGTATGTACATAGAAAATTATGGATAAGGTGAAAAGTACGTTTGCGAGATTGGGGAGAAGTGTAATGGAAGTTCGCAATGTCGAAGGTTGTTTCTTGGTGGATTTTCGGGTTTCCCATTCAGATGTGTTCGACTCCTGGGACTGCCTTTCGGTTAATGTATGAAAATTATTATGGAAATTCATATTACTTTCTGGGTGAAAGAGTTCACGTTGTTTGTGCAGATAGTTTGCATAGATTCGTCAAGACAAAACCTTGCCGTCTGAAGACACGCTGGAATTCCACTACGACTGATTTATTCGCCGGGACGAGGCATGTCAGGACGATTATTTACTTCATGAACTCGGGTCTCCGGGTTTCCGACCAAGTGTCTAGTAATTTAAGTGGGCAACGAGGTCGGGGGAGGGAAGGGCGGTCGTTATGGGGGTGGCAACCCTGAACCTCGAGACAGACGTTAGCCTCTTACCCGACTCTAGACACGAGAGCTTTTGATAAGAGTGGTCGTTGATGTTTAATTGCGTTTGAGGCAGAACCGCCTGTCGATGCGAACCTGCGCTATCGGTCGAACGTCCATTGCTGGTTATAGAGCAAATGTAATGTCGAATTTAGTACCTTCGCATTCTCGTTGATATAACGAGCGAAGACTCTCAGTACCAGCTTTCTGATTCCATCCAATCGGTGAACTCGAAACGAATGGAATTGAATTATACTTCAGCTCAGCCCACAATGTATATATATATATGTAACGACTGGAGATTCAATGCGATCTTGTAAACTTGACTCCAAGACTTCTATAGAAAATTACATCGTTTCGAAACTTCCAATTCGGAAATATCCTAGCTACCATCAATAGGTTCATATTTTTCTGTCCAATAACCCACAGACGTTCCACTTTTCGATCATTGATTTTTTTCTTATTTATAGAGTATTGTGCGACAGTGGCAATAGTAAAACGTGATTTTTTTGTCTTTTTGCAGACGTAACGAGACTTCGTGCTGGTCGACGTTCCTGAGCGCGGACCTGTCGTCATTTTAGAGAAAAATAAACAAAACGTCATTGAAACTGGTCCAGTTCCATGGCAGCGCATGCCGTTATTGGTGGGATTCTCGTTGTGCTACTACAAACTTGCTCATGTAAGTTAACCGTGTAATATCACAATTATGGATAAGAAGTAAATGTCAGTGATAAATCAAACTTCTTTACAATTTTCTGATAAAAAAAATTAATGAACAAATCCTAGACTATACAATCGAATATAAATATTTAATGTAATTATTGTTAAAACTATGAGTAAAAAAAATGTAGCCGTGGATATGTGATAGATTCGGCTGGTTCGTACACGTGAAAAAGTTTGTGAGCTCGCTGACGCATTTTTCAACCACCTTTTCCGGTGCTTTCCGGTCTTTCTGCCGCTGCAATCAACTTATCGGCTTGCAAGAGCGAAATCTCACGTGGAGTACCGCACCTTCCATAAGCCGATCGCTGGCGGATGTCGCAAATTGAAAATCCGTGTCCCAACGTCGTTCGTTGCTGGTCCCAGTGCTGGGGGCCGCAAACCTTCCGACGGGGCACGGATGCCTGAGGTGGAAGCTAGCGTTCCCGAAGCTTGGGCTCTCTCGTCTCGCGAAGCTGAGACATTGGCGGGCTGAACGGGCGCGCACGCTCTCGCACGGTTGGCGAACTTCGAGCGAGACTTTCATGAGATTTCCACCGTTGCTCAGCTCCGGAATGCCCTGTCACCCTCGATATATACCGTTACGAGAAGGGTTTGGAAGAAGTTTGTACGGCGGTTTGGTGGAGTGCCTGCGCTACGGCCACCGAAGTGAAAGCTCGGTATATACGACCAGAACGCGTGAAACGTCGAGTCTTTGGCCGTTCGACGCAACAAAAAAACGTTGGTGTCGACAGATTTTCTAGTTTGAAAAAAAAGAACATTTTTTTTCAAACCGTGCACGAAAGTTATAGAATCATTGAGGAAAATATAAATGTACCTAAAGTTTGGGGCGTTAATCAACTCAACGGAAAGGAAGACCAATTAATGGGAACATGAATTATTGTGAGATATTATTGTGATGAAAAAATTCACGAATGAGGCGTGGAAATGAATTCATCCATAAAAAATAGGAACGTATCTGGTGTCTAGGAAATTGATCGATTCAACGGCAGGCATCACCGATTTATGGACACTAAAAATTTAGGAATAGAAATAAAATCATAATAGTCGAAATAAATTGTGAAGAACCGAAAAAGTATAAAATTTCCAATTCTCTTGACAAAAGGACAATCACATGGACCGTTTACGCCACGTGTGTGGGGGAAGCCGGAAAAAAAAACTTAATATCGATGGAGTCGCCGAAGTGTATTGGGCGAGCGCGTGCGTGAAAAGGACGTTAAAAAGAAAACGCTCGAACGCAAGAATCTTTTCCCTTTTTTTTGTACTACGTGCGATTGAACGAAGGCACGTAACCTTAGCCACGCGTGTGAGGAGGAACGTGCGTGGGTTCGTTGAGCGTAAAATGATGGTGACGTGAAATTATTTACGTGCTATTCGATATTGCCGCACGGCTCTCAAGTGTTTTTTCCATGAGCTAAAAGCCATGAAGCGGATTTCGGCGGTCAGGAGAGCTCGGGGAGATGATGGTTGAGGAAGGTAGACAAAAGCGAAGACCCTTGCCGAGGGCCGTTCGGAAGCAGCCTGTTCGGAAAATCCTAAAACATCGACGAAGCGTGCAACGTCCCTCAAATAGTCTCGAATCCATGACAGTGCTGTCATTGATAATCAAAAACCGAATCATAACCATCGCGCAACGTTGAATTTCCGCTGAGGCATAATAATTTCTTTTTTTCGTTATAATTATCACCAATATTCTCAAACTCCATCAAACAACTTTTTTCATTTCAATACAGCGCAAGCTCGGATGCAACGCCATTGCGGCATAACCCGTACGCTTATGTACACCAAGTCTGGCGGTATAGAGCCCCGCATAAATGTAAAACCCTCGGGATGAACATTTATACGAAAACGTTGGCAAACAAATTCGTTCCACGGTTACAGCTTGGCTATAACTGTAAGCAAGCCGTGAAAAGCGAATCGAGCAGGACCCCGTGGGAAAAAGAGAACGTTGAAAAGGCTATACGGTAGGACGAAACTCGTCGGGGTGTGTATACGACCTACGACATATAGCGATATATACAATCGTTCGTGCCGTAGCATAATTAAGTGGCGGCTGGCTCGCCGTGGCGGATATAGCTTTTTAACGGTTCCTATCACTCTAAAAAGCTGCGCCGTAATTCGCAAGCACGAAGCCCGCGCGCACCTCGACGCCAAACCTAACTAAATCATGGCGGATTTAAGTGGATTCTACAAACCCCTTGGGTCCGACGATGCATTGCCACTGGCACGGCCATTGCGAGGCAATCCACTGCGACGCAATTCCTTCCCTACTCGCCAACCTTTTCGCCCTTCTTCCAACGGCCATTTTCCCTTGAAACATTTATCGTTCGCTTTGCTCAAGATATTTGCAGTACACTGTACTCTTACCCAACCGATTGGCCATCGTTGCCAACCTCACCAACCTAACCCAGACCTCGTGCCACTGCTACTGGCGTTGATGGTCGCGTCGGTTCTTCGGTTTTTCCCTCGATATATCGCCGAACGATCGCGGTACCGAGATGCATCCGTAACTCCAACCGTGTCACATTCTACCGCATTTGCGAGATACCATTGTACACACATTTACCACTGGAATTACCGATTTTCTCCCCTCGGAACGCAGCACATCGCCGGATAGAACTTATTTGCAGCTCGCATGAGAAACGCAACTTGGAAAACGACGTCAAGCGGGAACTGAAAAATATTTCCGACCAAAAATCGCGTTTCTGCTAACTATGGTGTACGTACACGAGTGCAAAAGGTTCCGCGCGTAAGCAAAACTCTGGCCCGTTGGTGCACAATGAATTGATGAAAAGAGAGCAATGGGGCGAAAAATGAAAAAAAAAATTAATAAAAAGAACGGTAGATGAGAAATGCTGGCTGAACAAACAAACCCACATTGAAAACGTCTCTACCCGGGTTTTTTTTTGTTTAATTTCTTTTTTTTTTTTTGTCAACCTTCTTACTCTTTCTCGATCTCGACTACTGTGGGTACTACGATTTTTTTCAAAAGACCGAGAGACAAACGAAAATCCGGAAATTCTGGGCTACGTGAGAGAGAAAGAGAGAGAGAGAGAGAGCAGGCTGGAAAGGGGAAGGGAGAGGAAGAATAAGCGAGGCTGATGAGCGAAGGCAAACCGGTGTGCCTACAGTGTGTCGCACAGTACTCGGTTACGAGAGGAGATGATGGGGGGTGGGTGGATATTCGATCAAAGAGACAAGCTCGAAAAAGGGGCTCACGAGAGGTAAATCTCTTCGTAGAATCGCACCACTGTCACAGTCTCTGAATTAATGGCTTCCCTCAATCATTCGATCTGTACGAGATGTAAGCCCAGACCGATCGCTACATCGGCCTACAGTCCGAACACCCCAAAGCGGCCCGCTGTTGCCTAAAGAATGAGTCAATAGCGCAGTCTTACTCCGCGTGTACAAGAAGCAGAATCCCCGTCAAAAGTGTCTTGGTTTAAGTTGATAACGGTTGGACGGCTCGTAAAGCTCGAGCCACCGTCGAATGGTCAGAGCGAACGAGGTTGGTCCATGGGGGTGACCGTGGAACCGTGGTGGACATCAGGTGGTCCGACAACGACCAAGTTGGACGAACGATCCGTCGAACGTCGTCGAGTGAAATTCGATATCTCGGGTTCGAAACCGGAAAATCCGGGAGCCTGCCGAGAAAGCCGGAGAAAAGACGAGAGGGGTTGAACGAGAACGATGAGATTCTCGCAGAAATGGAGGAGACGAACGGCGAAGATCGGACGGTCAACGTTAACGCCAAAAAGTCGGTCACACACTCGTTGTTGAGAAACGGAGAGCCCGCGAGTGAAAACAGTTTTAATACGGTTGTTACGCTCTCGGATAAATCACAATAGCACCGGTAGATTCCTACCCAGTTGCTCCAGAAAACAGCCGAGAGGGATTCTTTCAACGTCGTTCCTCGGTATGCGGCATGGGGCGACACCCAACGAGGAGGAGATGGAAAAGAAAGTGGTGAGGGAAAGAGCGGGACGTATTGGAAAAATACCAAGCCTGAAAACTCGATACGAGAGAATGGTGGTGTAGGCGTACTATATATATATATATATAAATATAAATATATATATATACATATTGTCCGTGATACGTCTCTTCTCTATGTTCTGGTTGGTAACGGTATATACACAGCAGGAATTGGATCGGGCCGAGAGTGCGAGAATGGAATGGAATGAATCGAAGCGGCCATGGGGGAGAGGGGGGGGGCGAAACGGTAGAGGGGAGGTCCATCCGATTTGCAGTCTCTCCAGATTATGCTAACGAGACGATCCCGGTGGTACACTAAAGTACAACTGAAATCGTCTTGCTCGCTTATTTTCCATTGCAGTCTCCACTTTTCTACCATCCACCCACTGGATTCTACGGTACGGTCTGCGCATCGAACTCGTGAGATTTTTTCGTTTCTTCATAGCAACCGTGAAATACAAAGGAGTAACTGAAAATGCCGGCCTACCAGTTTCAACTGTGTCGCGGTTTTTAATCAATCGAATGCCCGATTTGTTCGATAGTGAAAGAAGAATTTGTGGCTTGACAATGGGACACACGAGGGAAGATAGATGTTAAAAAAAATCTGCGTGCGATATACAGAGTTTTATACACGATGTTGGTGCAATGGAATCCTCTCATTCCGCAGCACGGAACAATTTCGCCGAACCGATTCAATTTTGGTAGCGTGTTTAATCCTTCGCCGTATCGCGCGGTCAGTAGGTTCTGATGAAACAGGGTTATAGTACGCGGTTTACAGTACTATAGTCAACGATTGAAAGATTTCTCTCGATCACAATTACAATTTCGTATCCACCTTAGTAGTGCAATTTTTTTCTTCTTCTTCAATTTGAATACCACATGGCCATCGATGGAAGCCCTAGTTTCTGACGAGCGTCGGTTCCGCCATTGTTGCAGCTGTAACCCGGCAACAATACCGGACGTACCGCTGCGTTATATCGCGTAACCGAACGAAGAGAAGGAATATATCCGACTTGAGCTTCTGCGACAATCGTAAACTCAGTTGTCCCGTGGGTGCGAGAGCTGGCTTCTGGGGTGGCTTACACGTGTATATATAATGTGGCTTGCGAATATAGTTTTGTATGTAGTACATATATTACCTGAGTTCTATATGTGCGGGGAAATACTCTGGGGTTTTCCGTTGGACGACACAAACCCACGCCAACGTTGCCACCCGCCAAGAAGATTGCCTGGAAATTCTCGATTTCTGCCTCTCACGCTGTGCTCCATCGCTCGGTCGACACTTGGACAGCGTGCGGTATCTCGTTCGGTCCTTTTGAGCCAAAATCAATGGCTCGAGTCAATTTGATTAGTACCTCGAGAATTAACCCCTGAGTCACACTCTATCTCACCGAGGAGTCGATTGGAAAGACCTTAACCCTACGAGAGAAGACGATGAAAGAATATTCGGGGAAGGGACTCATCCAGCAGAGGTGATTGTAAGAAAATACCGTAACATTTCCGAATCTCCGAACTTAAATTTGGTCTGTCTTATCGCAATTCTAGAATTCGAAACACCTTGGCGGTTTGCTATTCGCGAAACGAAGCTATATGATTCGTTTCGCTGCACGAATTTCCACGTGATACGCCATCCGGCAGTTCGCCAGTGTAAAAATAAAGAGAAAGGGAAAAAACGACATAAAGAAGAGAGATTTCGCATTCGAGCATTAGAATAGTTTTCCAACAGCAGCAGCAGCAGCAGCGCGAAACCGAGTGGCGTGGGTTTCGAATGAGAAAGGTAAAAGGTGAAAGAGCCAGGGAAACGTAACTTTTGGCTTTAGTTCGTCTCCTTCGTGGGCAAACGTTCCAATCTCCACGGAATTTCCGGAATTTCTTCTCGACTATCTCATCGCTGTAGATTCTCGTTTCGTACCCCTCGCCGTTCTAAATCTGACGGGTGAGACATTTAACTCGGCACTTTCCGGAAAACGTCGTAACCCCGAATCGGATTAAATCGGAATATGTTTCTCACTCGCACGTCGAAAGCTTATACCTACCTCGCTGTACACTTTCGGTAACGAGTAATTTAACGAAAGAATATGACACGATCGTGACGATCGTTGCCGATTATGGCACGAAAACGCAGTCACGAGGATGATCGTTCGGAAATGTCGCGTGGAATTCTGATGATTGGGTTTACCTGATAACCGACGTTTGTCAACGTGACCCCCAACGACGGGGGTTTCACGAACGACAAACGTGGCAAATTATGGAGACACCAATTTCGAACATCGCCACAGGGCTCGTTGTCTATCCCGCGTGTATATACCGATTCTCACTGCGGGACGGAGTTATAGTCCACGGCCATTGCCCGAATTGGATCAAAGCTTTGCTCAGTGGTACATGAGCCTCTGACCACTTCCGGTTGAACTCGACTGCTAACTCCTTCCGACAGCCACGCACGACTGTGTGTATGTTTGTGCTTCTGTAGTACTTGCGGGTTATCCAAAGGATTACACTCCGTACCCGCCCGCCTGTATAATCGATATCGTCCTACCGAGGCCTCCGATCTTCGTGGGATTTCGACAAAGACCCTTGATTGCCGATTACATACTTTCGCAATCGAACTTCGAACCACAAACGCGCCGTCTGATCGTGCACGGGCTCTTCTACTTGCAGAGAAGTATTTTAATCCATACGTATTTAGCGTATTTCGGGGAACGAAAGTTTCACCTGTATTGGGTCTAGGTCTGTGCGTATGTATCCAAGAGACGAGTGATTATCCGTTTGTTATATGAGAATAAAGATTGCTATTTTTATTTATTTTATTTTTCTGAGAAACATTCGATAGTTCGCTACGTCCGATTATTCGTAGGCTTAATCTACTGCGCTTCCGCAGTCGTAGCTTTGGTCACTTTATCACAATTGCGATATAGATAAACTTCGTGCTATAATAATTTTATTACAGAGCCACGCGAGTCTCGATACTACCGAGGCCGATATAAAACTTTATTTCAAAACCATCGAACACCGAAATGGAGAGAGGAGGAAAAAAAAGAGTGAGACGAGATGTTGGGCAGTAGGTAGCTCGGCGTGGAGCACTGAAAGGTTCATAAATATTTCTGTTACCAGTTCGAAGTCAGTCGGGATAACGGAAAGTGGATGAAACCTGCCAAATTAGAATTCCTCGCGTGCCTTTGGCCGATGCTATAAAACCCCCCATGAAAACGACATTTCGAGTCGGTCGCTCGCGCGTAGCCAACGGTGTTCCCGTCGACGGCCGTTCCCGGATTACGATTGCCCGGCGCACGGAGTCAAGAATTTTTCCATTTATCGCCTTCTCTTGGATGAACGCATACAAGAATTTCGATGCGACGAGAATATGGGCGTGTTCGTCACACTGTGACTCGCAACCTCGAGGCTTCGAGCTTCTCAAACCTCTGTTCCTATCAGTTGCTGATCCACACCGTTGAATATCTAATCGACTGTTTGCTCACTCGTGCATCGACGAATACGACGCGACTCCTTCCTGATTTTTCCAGGAACTTTAAGCCCCGGAACGAGCATACGTTGAACGAAACTTCTAACTTCAATGTTTTTCTTTTCTTACTTTTCAGAGAAGCGTTTTGATTTTGATAACCCGGCGTTGTATCGTAATCAAGGCATTTTCAATCGTGCGAATGATTATCCGTATTTCAGGTCAGATAACCGGAGAGGTCCTACCCCAATTTCCCTATCCCCTGGAAAACCACACGGTCATTCAAGGGCGCGAAGTCGCGTTCACATGCACCGTAAATTATCTCCAATCCTACAAGGTATGTAAACAAATCGTCAAGCGCATTTTCTTGTGACGAAAAATGTGACAATTCGTATTTTTTCATGTCTTATCTCGAGCCTCGTATTTTCTTCCCGTTTTTTCGTCCTTGCTGTGATAAAAATTGATTTTAGGTAGCCTGGATAAAAGCGGATACCAGAGCTATCCTCGCTATTCACACCCGAATGGTCGCCCACAATCCAAGACTCTCCGTGACCCACAATGGGCACAATACGTGGATGCTGCACGTGTCAAACGTTCAAAAAAATGACTCTGGCACATACATGTGTCAGGTCAACACCGACCCGATGTTGAGCCAGGTAAGTGCACGTCAGATGGATTTCAAGCTCTTTACAAATTATCATGATTTATTTTTTAAGCTTTGATAGAATCCTGCGCAATATATTTCGCCCTATCGAATCTAACGTCAACCGATTTTCATATCAAAATCTTCGTATTTTCATTGTTATTATTTTTTTTTTCGACCTTGCGCAACCGAGAAAATTCGATAATTTATGAAATTACCTTCCGTCACGTGTGAGTCGAAATAATGTTGCAACCAGTCTTGAGCCGCTTGTGTTACTGCTATTGGCACGAAAGCCATTTTTATAAGAGCAAAGTCGAATCGAATAGGTTCTATCGTCATCCGGATTAGTCGCACTATCTTCATCCTAGTTGATTGCGCGATACATCGGATTGCGGTTTCGGTCTCTCGTACGCCGCTCGCTTCCTTCTCTTCACCTACGTATTCCTCCCTTATACGCGCCGTGTATAACAAATTTCGAGCGAAGTGCAGAAGCAAACAGTCGGCCAATGCTATTGGCAACGTCGCACACCTACGCGTTACCGTTATTCCCGGCGAATCGTCTGGGTTTATGGTCATCTGGGTTTATCCGACCGTCCCACGAAAATGGTTATTTGGCATAGACTCGCTTGCCACCGATTTCACGACTTTTCTTTTACGTTACCTTAAAAAAAGTTTCTCCCTCGCCAACCCTCGTTCCGAATCGGACTTCCTTCTCAGAACGCACTGCGAAATTGGCATTTCGACGAACTACCGTGTTCCGTTTATAGATGAACTTTGCATTCGTGAAATAATAAAGATGAGAATTGATATATATTTATGCGTAGAAAAATATTTTTTTGATTTGTGAATTGTTTCTTCGAAAATTTTGGTCCAGAATAAGACGAGTCTGATTAAAATTAGTATTTCATGCATTTCATATTCTTTTCCATCTACTTATTATTATTATTATTATTATTATTATTATTATTATTATTATTATTATTATTATTATTATTATTATTATTATTATTATTATTATTATTATTATTATTATTATTATTATTATTATTATTATTATTATTATCATTATTAACTTCCCTATTATAGGGAAGTTATTATTTTTATTATTATTATTATTATTATTAATATTATTATTATTTTTTTTTTATTTTTTTTTTTTTTTTACCAGATGGGAACTATGAAAGTGGTGGTTCCACCGGATATAATGGACGACGAATCGGCGGACGGTTTGGTGACCCGAGAGGGTGGAAACATCACTCTTCGATGCGTTGCAACCGGAACTCCAGATCCGACAGTAACCTGGAAACGCGAGGACGGGAGAAACATAATTCTACGGGAGGACGGTCAGAAACAATGTAAGTAAATATTACAATACCCGTATAAAAACTCATACAAGGCACTTATTATCCTTCCAAACGCGAATGTCGCATAATGGGCGTAGGCTCGTCGCGCTCGGTGGTCAGATGAATATTCCATTATTCAGGATACACTTGTTTCATTATTCCCCGAGACTCGGGACGTTACTTTTACGAGCAATTTTTTAAGCGAACCATACTCGGGGTCAAGCGGTTACCATCCCCCGCGTCTCGCGCGGTCCTTGACCGTAGCATCATTCGGAGCATCTGGCATTTCGTCGTAAATTATGTGACCCTACGTACGCGTATATGAAAGTGGAAAGCACGGCCATTTGCACCCTCGAAATCATCCACGATTCGACATCCGGTGGAAGCTTCGATTTCAACTCGATCGACGGTCCGGCAACCATTTCAACCGCGTGTCGATCCTAACGTCCCCCAAAATTCTTTTTCCCCCGGACCTCTTGAATTTACGACGATCCAGTTTTTTTAGCCACTGGCCTCGAAAAACCTCAGGGCCGCGTTATGAAACCTAACTCGAGTACAACTCGTTCGTTCATTATCTCTCTTGCTCCACCGCAATCCTCGATGGCGCTATCGCACTCGCACTCGCTTCGAATTGACTCGATTAAGGTTTCGAAACGCAGCCCTGATGTCACCAGTCCCATCTACGCATCCATAGTCATCGACTCCTCCACCCTGCCAACCCGTGTTCATCGAAACTTGTAACTCGTAGACGTTGACCGATCAGCCACCACTCCTTTCCCGGCTCTGGGGCAGTTACATAGCTCCGAAAAAATTCCCGAAAACGCCCTTACGAACCTCATTTTTTTTTTCGATAAATATACAAAATTTCCCGACAATGAAAAAGCTCAGAAAAAAGAAATGATATTGTAAGGAAAATAAATTCCTTCAAGCATCAACAATACTTGACGATTTGGGAGATTGATCAACAAATGAAGACATGGGTTATCTTTGTATCTCGATTTTTCCCTGTTCGCAGCCCGAAAGATGTTGGAGGGAGAGACGTTGAGCCTGACGGGGGTTCTGAGGCACGAGATGGGGTCGTATCTCTGCATAGCGAGCAACGGGGTGCCGCCGACGGTCAGCAAGCGATACTCCGTTCAAGTTCATTGTACGTAACAATCATACAACCATCATTGCCCGCCCCACCAAAGTAGCTCGCCATGCACAACGCAACCGTTGCATGGTCTGACAGAAATACGTAATATATCCAAGAAGGGTGGAGGTTTCCGCATTATCACTCGGGCGGATAGGCACGAGCTAGTTCAAACTCGAGCTACGGCCAAATCACTTATTCATAGCCAACGATGCATACTAACGGGACTTTGTTTCGCTTCGCGTGAGAAACAATTTCACTCGTGGAAACGTTGGCACACAGTCTTAATATATATATATCGTATATGCATTTATACATTAGCACAGAGACGCCGGAGTCCATTAATTCAAAGCTGAAATTGGAACCTTGGATATATCGTATTTAACATCATTGCCATTTCCGGAACAAACACTTGAGAGACGACACGGAGATCGTTGATTGTCAGAGAAGCAAACATTTGTCATTCTGATCTTTTCGATTGTTGTTGGATGTTTTTTTTTTTTTGCAGTCCAACCACTAATCAAAGTGACGAATCAACTTGTCGCGGCTCCGGTCAACAGCGACGTCACTATTCAATGTTACGTCGAAGCGTCTCCGCGTTCCATGAACACTTGGTACAGAGACAAAGGTCGGTCAAACTTTTTATTTACAATTTCATCACTATAAAAATAAAAAAATATGAAAACATTGAAAATTTAATATTTTAAAAACTAAGTTAACCGTTTTTTATCATGATCTATAAAACTAGTTTTATAAATTATTATAGATGATTAATTAGTGATTGGTCGAGAGATTCGCTTGATCAGCGATTGTTTTTATCGATTGAGTCAATTGAGAATTCGTTCTTCTCTGTCTTCTATGTTCAATACCGAAAAAGCCGGATCAAAAACTGACTTTTTCACTAGCTGACAGTAAAATCATTTTCATTTGATGAAACAGGGGACAGATTATTGCCAAGCGAAAAATACACGATGACGGAATTCTCGCTGAGCGAATACTCGTGGCAGATGAATTTGACGATACACGATCTGAGAAAGGACCGGGATTTCGGGGGTTACGCGTGTTCGGCGGTGAACGCTTTGGGAAAGGCCGAGAACGTAGTTCGTTTGCAAGGTGAGAATAAATTAACCCGTACGGTTTCCGTTAACGTCGCACCCGCGGAGCGCCGCCGCCGCTACGAGCCACCAATTAGTCCCTCGACTGTGGTGAGGCAGCAGGTGCAACAGGTGCAGGGGCAACCAGGGGATGAAATGCACTGGCTACGATTGTCGAGTATCCCACGCCAATCACCAAATGCTCCATTACATTAATTGCTGAAGATTTTCTTTATTTTTTCATTATTATTATTATTATTATTATTATTATTATTATTATTATTATTATTATTATTATTATTATTATTATTATTATTATTATTATTATTATTATTATTATTATTATTATTATTATTATTATTATTATTATTATTATTATTATTATTATTATTATTATTATTATTATTATTATTATTATTATTATTATTATTATTATTATTATTATTATTATTATTATTATTATTATTATTATTATTATTATTATTATTATTATTATTATTATTATTATTATTATTATTATTATTATTATTATTATTATTATTATTATTATTATTATTATTATTATTATTATTATTATTTTTATTTTTTATTTTTTTTTATTTTTTTTACCGATTAGATAATTTTTGGTGAAGTTATGATGTCGACCATGGTTTTCATCAAGAATCCATTTATACCCATAAAAAATAATATTAAAATAAATAAAAAACTCACTTTTTTCAGTACATAACCTTTATAATAATTGTTCAAATTTACTCGTTTTTAAGCGCGCGCAAGGGTTACAAACCCATACCAAATCAATCGCCCTCCAAATTGCGATTATCGGAAGCCCCTCAGGACTTTTATTTTCCACGCCCGGGAATTTCTCGCACAGTGCCACCTTGTTAAAAAGTTTCATGTATTTTAAAATATATTATTCGCCACCTCGAAATGCAATCTCATCTTCATTCTTAAGACCGATTGATTCATCAAGACGACGATTACGTATTAAATTAGTTTTTATTTTTTTCCCCCGTTAAATATTATGTTAAACCCATTGAATTTCTCTTTATCCTAACAGAGTTGGAGCTGCCTTCGAAAACGACACCCGGTACGTTGCACAAAAAACAACCAGACACGAGATTGAGAAAAAAGTTTCCGAACGGAAGAAAGAAACCGAATCGACGGCCTAACGACGGCGGGGATGGATCGCCCGAGGGGAATTATCTCGGCAACAATGACGACTTTGGAACGACTCAGGTCATGGGCGGAAGTACGCAGGAGGGTCACCGCACCGAGAGGCCGTTGACAGTCCCGTCGCTATCGCCACCCTGGGTCATACTCAATGGCGCGAATCTCGAACGACCATCCCTCTTCGATGTTTCGATGCTTCCTATTCTACTGATTCTCGCAACCCTCGCGCTATGAAGAAAAAAAAATCGATGGTTGATTTTCAAATAACGCATCGTTACGTCGTAAACCGCAAAACGATTGGCGCGAGTCAATGGGGATTTTGAAAAATTCGCGCGAGACAATCCACCCAACGTGCGCCATTTTTTTTTCTCAACCCCTTGAAGCTTTTCATTGGTTACAGTCGATAAAAAAAAGTTTTTTCACAGAAAAATTTATATTTTCACTTGATTCGGGGAACATTTATTGGGATATTTCGGGCATCCTCTCAAAAGCCGGGTGACGATCTGGGGGTAAGAAAAAATGTTTTGAAACGATGATGTATTTTCGTGCGAGGTACTGTCATTTTTTTTCTATGATTTGATTGCGACATACCGGATGGGAGCGTCATCGAGACGCTGATATCGTTGGCTCGATGACGCTGTGTAAATAGAAACAAGTGATATAGGGCGGAATAGCCGAGGGATCGTTAGTTCAGATATATTAGAAGACTAGATTATTTACAAATTTAACGAGAGGTTACTATATACGGGTAGGAAGCGCCCGCTCCGCAGAGTTCTCTTTACAATGGCCCGTGGTCCATTGCCCAGAAAAATGATAAAAATTTCACGTACAAAATCGCGAAGAGCCGGTAATGATTCAACGAGAATTTGTTTGATCGCTATTTTTTTTTTTTCAGCCTGACGCACAGGTTTGAAATAGTACGAATCACGGTTGTACATTGAATTTTTTTGTATCTCTCAATACTTTGCACACACCGACAAGTTCGATCGCTGATTTTAGGTAGAACGATTTATCACGAATTCAATTAAACGTTGAGACTAGAATTTTTTTTCGTTCAATGAGAATGCGAAGCTGTGAAGTAAAGACCGATGCGGAAGAACTTGCGAAAGAAATTGAATTAAATGAGTGGTTATTGAATAATTTGATCGCATTTTTTTTTTCAGTGAGCTTTTTTAGTGAATTTATTTTTTCAGGATATCCCGATTATCGTAAATCAAACAGATCGCACGTAACGAATGTCGATTATGCAAGAAAATTATCTTGAAAACTTGTGCGGAGTGAGGACGATATTGTGAAAATATTGTAATGTTCGCATAAGAAAATCGGTCTTCCTTAATTTGTCGAGCAACATGGATTTCAGTTTCGCTGCGTGAAGACGACCGATAGGGTTTATCTCTTATCAAAGTCGAAAAATCGACTTGACGAGCGCGGAACGACATTCTCGCATTAAACGTATTTCGCTCGGAAATTGTTTTATTCATTGATCAGGAAAAAAAAATATTCACGGTTTGTAAAATCTTCCGACTGCGGGATTTAGTAATTTTTCTTTTTCCGAAATATCAAAACTCCGCGTTGCGTTATTTCCAGCTGTCATCGCTCGAGAAGAATCGAGCAAATTTTTTTTTTTCCCCCGGATATCGCGATTTTCCGGGGAATAAAAAAAATATCAATTGTTCGAGTTTTATTTTTTGTTTATTCGAAAAATCAGCATTCCATGGTCCTTCGGACAGTATCGCAAATTGTGCTCTCGTGTGAGATGGCGGAGATGTTTGTGTAAATAAAATGGCGTCGGGATAGCGTAGAATCGGGGGCATTGCGATTATGGGGATGTGTAGTTTCGAATGGAATATTTGGATTCTATTATTTCGTCCGTCAATTAAATCCGATGAAAATTGACGACGATCTTAGGAAAAAAGGTGAAAAATAGTCAAAAACAAAGAAGTTCTGTAAATTATTGATACACTGGATATTGGCCTATCCTCTACAAAAATAAGACTGGGTTCGTTGCTTCCTCGTCAAACTTTTGAATCGAATGATGCTGATGCACGTTTTACGAGTACGCGCTTCGTTCGAAATAAATAAAAAAAATCCACTTACCGATAACAACATTTTGTGAACAAAATGGCGTCGTGAAGCACACGAGAACGTTTTACGTATATAATCCGAATCTATAGCCGATAATTGTAATGCGTGGACAAAGCAGGAGTTACGACAATAAATAATTAATAGTGTAACGTAGTGTCGTCGGATAATTTCTTAAGATTTAAGTTAGTCAGAAATATTTCCCCTAACTGGATGGTCCAACGTTGTTTTTTTTTTAACTACAATAATATATGAATAAGCTGCATTTTTTTCTTTCCACCCATTTAAATTACTTCTGAGTATTATTGACCAATGTTTCTCGTGTTTCAATATTTTCAACTGATTTGGAATAACGCTGGTTAATCAAATTTTTTGTATCAAATAAAAATTGTCAGCAATTCTTTTTAAATGAGATAAAGTCGAGATGGAAGATGGATGAGGCGACGTTATGGTACATATAACACGGCAACGACACATATGAATCACATAGGACCACGTTTTGCGTATGTAAATACACGAATATGATAATATTACGATAATATGCGATCATTAATACCGTAACTGTGTAAATATATCGAAAGAAAAAGATAAAGCCGATTAATGGGCTCTACAGCGCCGAACGAAAATAGATTTTATATGTGACATCAAATAATTTGCAATGTAACATACTTAACGAGAAAGCGGCAAATGCAAAATGTATAGATATATGACTATATGTGTATATATATATATGGGAGGAACGTCTCAAATCACCTGATTAAACCCCTTTTAACCTCCGATGAGGTTGATAATTAATTTTCATAGTATCTTTTGAATCCTAAGAACTCAATAGTTTTTTTTAGTTTTTAGTTTCATTGTAAATTGGATGGAATTTTTGTTCCTCGATACTTTATCGGAATTGAGAAACGTTTTTTATAAAATTTGAGTGGGCTCGATCATGTTCCTAATAGAGACATACATATTTTTTACAATTTTGAAAAAATTCGAGTTTTGTCAAAATTCCACTATATAATGATTTTTTATCTAAAAAAAAATGAAATCTACTGCAAAAAAATCGAAATTTCGATTACTTGCAATAGAAAATCGATTTCTCTGAAAAAATAAAGAAAAATAATAGAAAGTAATTGAAAAAACGATTTTCTCTTTCTCGAAAATAATTGAAATATCAATTTTCTTGCAAAAGAAATTTTATTGTTTTTAAGACGAGGAACGATCATGCAAGAAAATCATATATATATATATATATATCATTTCAGAAAAGCTCGAATTTTTTCATCACTAAGAAAAAAATGTATGTTAGGAACATACCCACTCCAATTTTATGGAAAAAGTATCTCAATTTCTATAAAGTATCTGGGGGAAAAAAATGTCATCCGATTTAAAATGGTGAAAATAGCTCTTATCTCTAGATAAAAAAAGGCGTCGGATTGAGAGAAAAGGTGGGTCTAAGGAATCTAATAAAAAATGTGTGAGGTCGTAAAATTCAAAAGATACCAAACGAAAATCCTCGGCCTTGGGGATAAAGTGGGTTCAATCCGGTGATTTGGTACATTACTCCCCATATATTATACTTAAATAAATGTATCACTTGCTCGTCAGGCCTCTTCATAACGCAACGAATATCTCGAAAATATGTACGACGCTTGTGCAATGGAAAAAAAAAACCAGAACGAAAAAAACAGCTTCTCCATCTCGCCGTATTGCAGTTCTGCATTTATAAAAAACATAGCAGTCTACTTACGTAAACAACGTTCGAACTATCTTCTTACTAAGAAGGCTGCCCTATTTGCAAAATACCGTGTGTTGCAATCATAAATTAAAAAAAAAGATTTTCAAAAAACGTCACGCTTTTCGTGCTCAACTTATAAAACTTTCACTCTAAATCTATATCCGTGCGCGGAAGGAAACGCGCGAAGCGAGAGATATATCTCCGGAGCGCCGACGGATATAGCCCATGTCTCAAACCGTTAATACAGCAGGCAGCAATAATAGTAATACAAATTGAAAAAAAAAAAAAACAAGAAAAACACGTTGTCTCTATCGTTATCGAATTAAAAGGAGAAAAAAATCAATGCCGTTTATCTTTTGTAAAAATAAAAAATTGTGAATATACGCGCCTTTGTCAGGACATTAAGAATAATAACGAATCAATGATTGAAATGAAAGAAAAAATCTATATAAATGCGATAAGTCACAAAAATCGATGCATCCAACCATTAGGGGTTCGATGAGGAAGCATGACGTATAATATAATTACTCCGGACAATAAAATGTTATTATCGATGTTAAAAAAAAAAAAATCAACCGTTAATATTCGATTCTTTCGATCGATTTTTCATTTTATTTATCTTTTTACAATTCTTATGGAAAAATGTTCAGTGCTTAGCTCCGTGTCGTCTTTTACCTTTCGCTTTTTCCGACACTTCGGCCTGTTCCTTTTCCAACGTTTCCTTCAATTTCGCAATGTGTTCCGGATAATTTATTTTCTCCGCCGTAGCATCGAGGCCATCGAGAATTTCGATCTTGGGAACCGTTTTTCGGGCGGAAGTCAACATTCGGGAGAACGCGGCCGTTTGATTGGGCACTAGGAGCGATATTGCGGTGCCAGGAGTTCCCGCCCTTCCCGTTCTTCCGGCTCTGTGTATGTAACCCTCGATGTGCTTTGGAAGGTCGTAAGCGACGACCAATTTAACTCCGGGGATGTCCAAACCTCGAGCCAAAGCGTCCGAACTGACGAGCCTGGATGACGAAACAACAACGAGAAAAACCCATAACTTTATTTCTTTGCTAAAGATTACATTCTTTAGCAAGATTACGATATCATTGGCACCGCGATCTGGTGAATTTTTCTTGTAGAACACCGAAAAAGCCTTGAATCAACTAAAAATGTCGATATCTCGCTTAAAGATATTAAAATTATTATTATTAAATATAATTAATATTATAAATAAATATTTAAAAAAACAAATAAATAAATAATAGTAATAATATAAATAATAATAATAATATAATTATAATAATATAAATAATAATAATAATGATATAAATATAATAATGATATAAATATTATAATAATATTAATAATCATTAATATTATATTTATTATATTATTATTAATATTATTTTTATTATTATTATTTAGATTATTATATTATTAAAATTAAATTAATATTAATAATATAAATAATAATAATAATATAAATATTATTATAATATTAATAATTATTAATATTATATTTATTACATTATTATTAATATTATTTTTATTATTATTATTAAGATTATTATATTATTATTATTATTATTATTATATTTCGTAAACGAAGCCAGATATCAACATTTTTTTTCCTGTTTTTGCGCTTATTTTCGGGTATTCCACGAGAAAAGTTCATCAAATCGCGGCGCCAAGGAATCAAGGTATCTCCCCAATTCTTCCGACGAAGAAAAAAAAATTGCTCAACCGCCATTATTCTTCATCTGACTCTCGAACAGTCTCCCGAATGGTTTTCGTAATTCATACAATTCTTTCACCGATTTTCCCGAGACGATAGTGTCTCTCTTTTCAAACTTACACATGAACACGGCCAGTGGAGAATCTGTCCAGAACGTCGGTGCGTTGCTTCGGTGCCAAATGAGCCGATAATTCATCGACGATAACGCCGTTGTCGCTCAATAACGAACGAAGAAGATGCGTCAAACGATGAGCGCTGTTACCGGAATTCGTGAACACGAGAGCCTTCTCGATTGGCCGATCGGCGGTTAGCAATCGGCTCAGAGCCAGGGGTTTGTACTCGGGATCGCATTGCGCGACGCGCTCCTCCAATTCGTCCGGACTCGTGTAACGTCCCGTGAAATCTCCGAGTTCTCGGTCCAAATCGACGTCGTCGTCACGATCCGAAATCGCGACCGAGGTGAACAGTATCGGCTGGAACAGACCGAGCCTGCTCAACTTTTCGGGATCCTGAGACAGCGTTGCGCTGAACAACAGCTTTTGCGCTGGCGGATGTGAACTGTTGGGTGGGAAAATAATTTATTACGAGGGGACAGTGGAATACCGCAATTTGTTTACCAACGATTTTGTTTTGAGGGGTTACATGGGTTTGAAAATTTTTTAAATCCATTTTTTTTTATGTTTGTCTAAAATAGTACTTTGTGTCGAGAATATTTTGCCAAAGTCGATTGGAGTAAAACTTTAGGATAAAGAGCCTTTGGAAATTCCTGTCATTAGTATTGTATTTCTCAAAAATCAATTTTTGAAGTTGCTGAAAGCGATTTCGCAAAAACGAATGCTTCGATTTCATAGAAATTTTGCACACTTCTTCTACATAAGATCGACTAGTTATTGAACGAAGGTTTTTTTTTTTTTTCATTTCTAGATCACGACTTATTTTACAAGGCAATGGGTGGAGGAGATTTTACCGAAAATTGTAGTTTTATGCGTGCGACTCTGCCAAAAATTGAAATTTCAGTTTTGTTCGAAATCCTTCGTTCAATGACGAACTACACTCACCTACTAGCAGAAAATAATTGATTTTTTGATTTCACATAATTTTTTCATGAGTTATCCTGACCACCGCGAGGATACGTTTTTTTAAGGGGTCTGCGAAAACTAGGTCCCAACCCCTGAATTCTCAACATTTTCATATGAAAATTTAAAAAAAAGAAGCACTCCTTGAATGTTGTTCTCATATATGCTCAAAAGTTTGAATAAAATAATTCTTTTATTGCATTAAAAAAAAAATAGAGCAAATATGATTATTTTAATCCTCGAAACCCCTCGAAGTATTCGTAACTTTTTAATTTTTCATTATCATTTTTCATCCACGCAACTGTCGTACACTGCTTCGTGCAAGAGCTCCGGGATGATTCGATATTCTAATGACTTGAAGAATTATTAAGTTTTTTTTTTTTTTACCCTGAAATGAGGGATCCGATCATAATTTTCAGTAGTGGATAAAAATTGGTCGGAATGCAACGATATCCGCTCACCGTAATAAATGATTTATGGATATTGTAACAATGCCAAACCTCGTAAGTACGTTTCCCAACGTTAAAGGGGGTGCACGCGAATGAGGTAGTGGTATATACTGCAACCAGTCGGTGGCCCGATCGGCTTCGTCGATAACGAGAAATTTCAAAGCTTCGAGACAGAAACCTTCGGTTTTTTCGATATGATCGACAAGGCGACCAGGCGTGGCTACGACGATGTCGACTCGACTCATGTATTTTCCTCGCTGGGCTGAAATTTGTGAACGAAAAGAAAAAAAATTGAAACGCAATCCTATGCGAAAAATCGATGAGGGAACATTTTTTAAACATCGATTTTCAAGGGTTGACTTACATTTCTTCACGAGATTCGCTTGCTCAGCGTCGAAAGAAGTCGCTCCCGTGATCAGAGCGACTTTGAGATTCGTGTGAGCGCTGTACGTGAGAAAAACCTTGTGCACCTGTGCGGCCAATTCTTGGACGGGTAAAACCGCTAGGCATCGAATTTTCGGCACGAAACGGGATTGCAATTGCTGTACGATCGGCAATACGTATGCCAGCGTTTTGCCTGGTGAAAACAAAAATCGGTACGTCAACGCGATCACGATATTGGTAAAAATATTGGTGAAAAATAATAATAAAAAATATTAGTGAAGTTAATAGTGAAAGATATTAGTAAAACAATTTTTTTTTTAACTATTCCATTGATTGATACATCAGTAAATGGAAATCTCAGTTCTCTCGCAACGTTCAAATATTTTTTGGTGAGGAATCGGCAGGAATACGTTTCTACTTGATAGAATGGCGCCAACTAAAGTGAATAATGTTATTGTTATGATCCAATAAAAACTGCATAATATTCACCGCTGCCCGTAGGTGCAGACACGCAAGTATCTCTGGGCCACCAGCCCATTTGCCTGTCTCTGTGGCATTTGAAGAGCCAAGCGATGATGTTAGCTTGTACGGGAAAGAGTTTTTCGATGCCGTTGGTTTTGAGGATTTCGACGAGTTTAGAGTCCAACTCGTCTCCCAGATTGTCCACGGAAGGTCCGCTATTGAGCTCCGCCGATATGATTTCCGGTTTGGCCAACCATCGCGGCAACACTCTTTTAACGATCTTCTTACGCTTCTGCGATCCAAACCCGAGAACCATGAAATCCGTGTTTGGAGCGACAGCCTCGGCAGTTTCAGTCTTCTCCGCATCGTTCGTAACTTCGACATTCTCAATAGCTTCCGATGGTGCGACCTCGACTTCGGTTGTTTTAGGCAATTTTCTCTTTCTACTTTTTTTGCGATTGGTTTTCTCCGGTTCCTGTACTACCGCAGGGCTGTCGCTGGCCTTAGCATCGACTGTCGCTGTGGCTTTTTCCTTCTTTCTTTCCTCGATTCGCTTTAACAACTCAGCAAGATGGTTGGTTGCGCTTTCGGTTTGGACGGGCTTGTCACCTTCGTATCTACGGAAATTAGGGTGAAACAATTACATCGAAAGCAGGAGAGGAAGTCGATATTTAGATCAAATGTCGAAAGAAAAATATAAACAATCAATTAAACTCACCTGTTGATAACGAAAAGTTCCATTTTTAATTTTTCTTCAAGGTCACTTTAAATACTCGCGACAAACTTTTTTTTTCTACTTCACTAGCTCTCTTTTTTTTCAACACATTATCATATAATTGAAAAAAACACGTCGAAGTCGGTTAATTTGTAGCGATTGCAGCACAACACCGAATCTTAACCTCGTCTAACTAAACACGTGGTGTGATCGGTGTGATTCAGTGTGATTACGTTATTTTACTGAAACCTCGTGCGAAACGTCGGTCATATGACCAAAAACGATGGGCATATAGCGAGGCAGAGTTGTAACTTTTTTTATCAGTCTATTCCTATCATTATTAATTGCGGGACGCTTCAATGTCGAAGCTTGTGATAAAATAATCTGGTGCATTGAATTATATGCGAAATATCAATGATTTGAAATAATTTGAATGTTTTCAGTGAATTATATAAATATATAGTAATTCTTTTTAATCCATGTACGTGAAATTGTAAAATTAGTGCGTTCTACGTAAAAGTGTGCTAAACGAATTCAAAACCCAGTTTCGCAATGAAAATTTGAGTAACAAGCGAAAACGAATCACGTAGTATATCTATCCCACGAATCACGGGATTGTATTCGACCAATCAACCAATCGTTATCACGTAACGATTAATCACGACGGTACAGTATGGATAATTTAAAAAAATGTTCACTATAAATGTAGAATAAAAATAAAATATGAAGGAAAAACAAGGTTTTCTAAATAACGATCAAAATATGACTCGGAGGATATCAACCGGCAATGTCGTTGAAAGAGTCGCCATTCAAGCGTTGTTTCGACTAGCACTTCCGGTTTCGGCGACAACAACCCACCGCGAACGGTCCATTTCCTTTTCACGACGTGCTCGCCAAAATGCAGAAGGTAAGAAATTGGCTTTCGCTGTTTTAAACCCACGTTTCACGAATTAATCTCTAACGAATGTTATTGTTTAATTGAACAGGTAACGAAGCAGAAAGAGCCGAACCACTCGGTGCAAGTCTTCGGACGCAAGGTGAGCTAATTGCCCTGTTTTTACGATCTCATTGCGGTCATTCGTGCAAACATAACCTCATTGACACGACTTTCTGTAGTTCTTTACTTCTCTATATTGTGAAAAAAACAAATTATCGTAATTGTCATAAATGGAATATCTACTGCTAATTCGATGTTCTCATTGTATTGTCTTAATTTTTCTTGAAATTCCAATTTATCAGGAGGTGGATACATCCGATTAAATTTTTTCTCCAAAGAATAATTATTTTAAGTTTAGTTCTATCAAAGAAAAAAGATTTACATGAAAGAACAGATCCAATGTTGGATTTTGGCATAAAAATGTTTGTGCGGCAGCATATCGATGAGACAGACGGATGGAAATTGAGCGGAGCAAAGCAGGATATCTGTTTATCACATCGTACATCGAAAGACGGAACAGAACCAAAATCTGTCGGTTGGAAGCGCAAGCTCCCGTAGAAGCGAAAGAATGTGCAAATGGCGGCCATAATACCTGTTGTTCCATGTTAATCTTTGTTCCGTGGTACTATTGAACGATATAACAATTCGAGTTCATTTTATTTTCTGCAGAAAACAGCAACTGCTGTTGCGTACTGCAAACGCGGACGTGGACTTCTCCGCGTCAATGGCCGTCCGCTGGAGCTGGTCGAGCCCCGAGTGCTCCAATACAAATTGCAAGAGCCGATCCTTCTTCTCGGAAAGGTACATTAGCATTCGCAGCGTCTCAATGAACCAGCAATATTGTATTATAATAGATTGGTTACAAAGATATAAATAAATTGACGAACCAAATAATAATAAAATAATTCATTCCACAGGAAAAGTTCTCAGGAGTCGACATCAGGGTAAGAGTTAACGGAGGTGGTCACGTAGCTCAGATCTATGCCATCAGGCAGGCCATTTCCAAAGCTCTTGTCGCTTACTACCAGAAGTGTATGTATTATCGGTTTAATTATATATATATTTTTTTAATAATATTTATCTAAAAATTTTCTCATTATATTCATATTTCTTTCATTTTCCATTTACATATTTTTATTCCATTTGAAATAACTATAATTCTTTCAAAATTTCCCTCCAGATTCCTCACTTGAATTTCTTATCAAACAATAAATTAATCAGGAACATAATTAATGCAATTTTAAATTTTGTGTGGATGAGTTTTGGTATTGATATTTTTTTCATTCGTTTAATTTATTGATCACAGACGTCGATGAAGCCAGCAAGAAGGAAGTCAAGGACATCTTGATCCAGTACGACCGCACCCTCCTCGTCGCCGATCCGAGGCGCTGCGAGCCAAAGAAATTCGGTGGTCCGGGTGCCAGGGCACGTTACCAGAAATCGTACCGTTAATCTTACGTGCATTTTATGTACTATTCGCATCATTCAATAATAAAAATTGAAAAAAACTATGTGCAATGTTTTTTTTTTTCTTTTTTTAAGAAAAAACTGCGTTTAAGGGGCTATACCCGTGTAAGCGCTGCAAATTTGGGTGATTTTCGGGAATTTTATGGAAAAAAGGACTCGATTAAATGTTTTGGGAAATTAAGAATATATTTGGCGATATTTAACCTATATTACGTAATTTTTTCATAGAAAAATATTGAGATCCAAGCGATTTATTGCGCTGCCTTCGGAGGTGTAAAAAAAAAAAGTTCCTTCACCGCTGACATGACTCCGGCCGATTGAGTAGCTGAAACTGAAAAAGGAAAAAATGTGAAACTGGAAGGTATTTCCTGTACAATGACGTAGGATTTTCGGAAAATATCAAAATCTAACAAAATGGCGTAGTTATGAAAAAAAAAGTCGGCTTGCCTGTAAATAGTTGTTTTTTCAATATCAAATCGTCAATTTTCATCCGATCAAAAATAGCCTACGTCATTGTAAAATAAATATATTCAAGAGTACTCAGTTCAAATTTCAAGTCAATCAGATGATTGCTCTGTGAGTTACGTCAGCAAATTTGAAAAATCTCATTTCGAGAAAAACACGTTAAAAGATTTAACCATCGATTTTTGCAAGATAAAATTATATTTACCATAAAAACTGCTAATCAGCTACACCTGGCCCATACAATGGACCCTCCTCTTCCTCGAATGTTGCCTGCTGAGAGGCCGAAGTTTTTCTCCGAGCTGTTAGTCCCTCTTTTGAGGATGCTCCATGACGCAACTCCACCTGGTTGATTCGGCTGTCATCTCTCTCGATGGCATATTCTTTTGCAGTAGGACCGACGATGACGTCCATTACTTGCAACATTTTCAGAATAGCATAAAAACCATCGTTAAATATTGAGACTGCAAGGAAATTAGCGAGCTCGATCGTTTTCAATCCATTATGAAGGTGCTTTGGAGCAAAGTACCAGAGCAAGTCGTTATAAATTTCATTGTTATTCTGCGTGTTTTCTCCTTTGCATCGCTCTAGTAATTCCCTTGAACTCGAGTCAGTACAAATAGGTTCCGAAGCTTTCGCAACACCCTTGTCAAGTCCATATTGATCAATCGAGCGACTAATCATTTCCTTCACACTATCAACCTCTATTTTTTCAGCCGATTCAATATGATTGAAATCGCAATCGTCATGTCCTTCAAGCCATTCTTCGTATTCTTCAGGATGAGTATCTTTTTTCTTTTCCCATACTTCACAACTATTACAATGAGTCGATTTTACGATTGAATCGATGATTTTTTTGCTGAATTCACCTGCAAGAGTTGTAACACCGTAAAGTGAAGTGTTGCCGCGGTTTTTCCATGTACCATCACCGGAAACCGTCAAATTAATATCTGAACCTTTATTCTCCAAGGTTTTAGCTCTCTCCTCAGTTACGGCTTTTTGTGTACTCCATTCATAAACGGTCTTAGCAGCTTTGGTTAAATTTTCAAAGCATCCGGCGAAAGTGTTGTTATGAAATTTACTAAGATCCATCAAGCCACAAAATAGATTTAGTCCATTGATACCGACGCCTACGAGTCGCATCACAAACACTATACGACGATTTATTTCATAAGCATTACCAATCATCGGTCCAGAATTCACATATGAAACACCGCACTCGCACGACACGGCGATTTTGAATCCTAAACCCCGTGAACTTGCTTCATTGAACTTGATGTCTTTCTTGCAATTTTTACACACAACTAAACTGCTAATTGCACTAAAAACAGAGTAAAATTGAACGAAACGGTATCCATGGGTATGATCAACTTTAACTCCATCATCTCCGGTGCGTAACAATTTTTCAGCGGCTGTACTGGTATTTTCGGTGGACTGCTCGTACGTGTATCGATTTCCCGAAAATGTCTTCTTCTTGCTTCTGGATCTGTGGATAGGAGTATCGTGAGAGCCTTTTCGATTCGAACTTGAACTGCTTTTACTCATTTTCGCTCTGTTGTGCAGTGTACAGCAGATGCGAGTAAGCTAAACTGACCCTTCCAGAATAATACTGCGTTCAACGACTCCAGAATACCTTTTAAATGGCGACGCTGTTTTCGAATGGCCTTATTGAGTCTCCTCTATAGTGTCCCCTCCCCCTTTAGAGACCCCTCTTCATTATGTACCGTTTACGATGCCGAAAGATTCAGGTAACAACACGTCGGCTCAGCAGTAGAAAATAATTTTGCAATAGGAGCTCGTTGACGTTGCTCGGATGCATATTTTAAATTTTGGCGGACAAACGCCTCAGGCTAGAAAAGACAGGCCGATGTTTAGAGCGACGCTATTGGTTGCGTATAGCTTTGCCAACCGCTGATTCGCCGGACGCTACGGAAAATAGTGGAACTGGAAGGAATACGGACGCGCCCACGTGTGGCACAAAAACTCCCACTGATCCGCCCGAACTCTCACGCCCTCTGCACCACATTTCCATGTACTTCTATGCATTCGTAAACGTCAGATTTGCCGCAAAATTGGCAACAATACCCAAATACGTCACATTGAAGAATCTCCTTCTCGCTTCGGAGTCTCCGTCATTAAACAACGTTTTTGTGTGTCGAAAATTTAAAAAAAAAAAAGAGTTTTCCCGTGCACCCGACAGTCCCACATTATCATCTCAATGAGAGGTTACAGCTTCGTAAATACTTCACCGTAATTGTTCGTCGTGACAAAAAAAAGAAAACAAAGGAAAACAATGTCTCCAGAACCAACGCATGAGCCTATAGAACAAAATATGAGTATACCAGTTGCTGCTGTTAGACCGAACACTGATTCGGACAGCGAAGACGAAGATGTTGGAATGGCGGGTTACATGCCTCTGTCCCAAGTACCGATGGACAGCGATCCGATGCTCGACGACGACGACGACGTACGTCCGTCGCTTGCAAATTCAAATTTATAGACAATTTAAGGACATTGGTATTTTTTTTCAGGACGACGAATGGCTATCGGCGCCTGTCGAACAAGGTCACGAGCCAGACGCCGCGCTTGACGATGAATTTCAGGTACGGGGACTAAATTTTTGTTATTTTTCAGGAATATATATTATTTCCATCTTTTAGGACGTTTCAACGGAGGCTGTTCAAATGTGCGGCTCTCAGTGCAACGCTTCGGACATAGATCTAGACTCCGATAAGATAAATCAAGTAAAATCCATGATGGCGACATTCACATTGCCCAAAACGGCGATACCCGATTGGGCCACCTCGATCTCCGAGGATCAGTGGAAGGAACTCATAGATCGCATAAAATTAATACAAAATAGAGAAACGTAGACTCGGCATGGGAGATCCTCAAAGCTGTCGGTTCTTCGTTATCTTTTAATCTCTCGTTTCCTTCGTATTACATATTTTTGTCAATTATCGCGTCCAAATACATTTGTTCTTTCAGTACGAGAATGTATCGTCGCTTTGTACGATTCAGATTGTTTATTAAAAATCTTCAACCGTTCGGCACGTTTTCATTCATTTTAATTCCTCAAACTTCGAGCAAAGTTGTACAATTCGATTATATATTCGAGCAGTCCACGAATCAAACGAAGGCATTTTATAAAATTTTGTCATAGATAATCGGGGGGTCCGCTTTACGTGTCTCATTAATGTAAACTTCCACAGAATTTTATTCAATCGATATACGCTATTAGGATTAATCGTCGCCTAATCATTCTTAATTACCACACAAAGTTCACATGCTTATTCATTAAAAAAAAAAAAAAAAAAAAAAAAAAATGATAGTAATAAACAACAGAGAAACGCGCCGTTGCACTGCAATCACTGTCACCCAAACATTGATTCATCGTTGTACGACGTTGTCTTTAAATTACAAATGAAATTCTTCCTTAATGACCGCTGCTTTTTCGGGATTCAATCTAGCTCTGAGGGTCGCAATATCGTCGTCTATTCTGATTAATTTGCGATATTTCTGAAAAAAAAAAAACGAATCGAACCATTTTTCAAATTCATCTAGTCAATGAAAAACATATTCTCAATTTACGAAGATGAGACGATAAATCGAATAATTACCTCCGATGTAGTTCCCGGTGTAACGCACCATATGTAAATCATGTAAACTGGAATGCACATCATCGACGATAGTCCTGCCATCCATCCGATTACGTGACTCCACCAAGGATACTCGTAAGAGAGATATTTAACCGGTGAGAATTTAACGATATTGAAGATGAATACACCCTGAAAACGGAATATTGGCGTTACAATTCCGTTACGCGAAAATTATCGTTTTCGTTATTCGATCGGTCGAACTTACCACGCAAATTGCGGGAGTGGTGAAGGTCCAACAAATTTTCCACCAAAAACACGGATAGTAACCGATCATGTCGCGAATTCCATCGTAAAAACGATTGACCCCGAAAGCCCATGCGACTGCTATGCACTCGAAAAACATGAGAAACAACAGAACGAAACCGCTAACCGCGTAGGAATCCAAAAGTTGAAAGACGTACATGCCACCCTGTAGAAATAATCACGAAGATAATGAGATAACGGAAAATTCGCGTGTAATACGATCAGGAACAAGACGATAAATCGTGCAATCGAAGCTCACCTCAGTCACGCAAGAAAGTCCAATCAGATAAGACAAGAAACACACGATTGCTATGAATATTTCTTTCCGTTTCCGAAGAAGTTTCGGCCATTCGTCAACGGCCGCTGTTATAAAGCCCTCGACGGTGCAAAACTGCAATTAAAAAAAAGGAAGAAATGAATACGTCGTTACAACCGAGTTCGATGATCAAGTAAAAAGTTATCGTTTGTCCCGGTGACGCAATTTGTCAAACTACTAACTTGACTGTCCAATCCGATGAGGATGAGCATGAGAAAGAAGAGACAAGACCATGCCGAAGCTCCGGGCATTTGAAGAACCGCCGAAGGATAAACGAGAAAAGCCAAACCAGGTCCTGCGAAAAAAATTCATTCGATACGATCGATCATAAGAATTTTCAACCCTTCTCGTGTCATTTTCATATTGATGGTTGTACAAAAAAATTTATAAAAAATATAAAATACTGTCACAAAGTAAAAAAAAAAAAAAGTCATGTCTTCGGCGAGGGAAAAAAGTTATCGTAGCCATGTCTCATCGCGGATCGACTTAATTACGTGTTCATGTTGTCAATTGATTAACGCTGGTTGTGTCATTACCGGATGCAGCAACATCGGCGACCGGTTTTTGTTGCTCGTGGGCCATGAAACCCACAACCGAGAAAATAACGACGCCGCTGAGCATGCTCGTGCCCGAGTTCACCATACACACGGTCAGTGCATCCCTGTTGAACCGAGAAGAAATCATTATCACAAATTATCTCTCGTTAAACGAGCATCATCCGGTTTAACCGACTGACGCGGAGTATTTCGCTCACTTGTAAACGTTGTTGTTGAACTTGTTGTAACTGCCCAGAGCAACTAGGGCACCGAGACCAAGAGCGTAAGAAAAAAATATCTGGGTTACCGCGTCTATCCACACCTGAAAACAATTCGATTTTGTACGATAACGCGAAATAACGTCGAACTCTTCGACGGTTCGACGAATTTTAAGAATTTACGAAAATCATAATAAGTCGATAAGTGGAGACGCAGTGGCCAAGTGGTTACGTGCTCGGGTTCCCATGCAGAAGGTCCCGGGTTCGAATCCCGGCGCCGACACCAATGGAAAAAATTATTCTATGTTTTTTTCTGTGTTCTCCCGGTGGTTCGGAACCCACCGTTACAAAAACTGTTCGGCCAGTGATACATCAACCATTGTTAATGTATCACTATAGGAATATGTCTTAGGTTGGAAATCAAATGTCAGGATGGAAATCATATGTCTTAGGTTGGAAAAATATGTATCAAGGGTAGCTTGTAAAAAACTTCTGAGTTGTACAAGTAAAATTCATACTACTACTAATAAGTCGATAAGAAGCGGGAGAATTGAAAAAAATTGCGATAATTACTTCAGGATCGCCGAGTTTCGAGAGATTCGGGGTTGCGTAATATTTGAGACCCTCGATTGCCCCCGGAAGCGTGAGTCCACGGACAAGAAGTACGGCGAGAAGAGCGTAGGGAAACAGTGATGTGAAATAAACGACCTGCGAACATCGGACAGAGCAATCGTGATTAATACGTCGGGGAAATTACGATCCAACGATGTTAAGACGAATTTTGATCAATTTAGATACTTTTCCCGTCCACTTGACACCCTTCCAGATGCAGAAGTAACACATTATCCAAACTATGGCGAGAGTACCAGCCAGTTCCCATCTTATGCCACCGATCTCTTCGACCCCGCTGGAGATTTGTAACGTGCGTCTCCTGTTACATCCCAATTCGTTCGTTATTAATTTTATCGTTCGAGATAGATTAAATACAACGATTGAAGATTTTTGTAAAAAACTTTGTAAAGTTGTGCAAATAAAATTCCATTGATCGATCGATACGACGATTAATGATACATTGAAATGGACTTGAAAAAAAATGAAAATAATGAGAAGTAAAAAGCAATAAAAGAAAATGCAAAAAAATATTTAACGAAATGAAGAAATAAAATAGAGGCAAATAAAAATGGAAACAATAGCATGAAAGAAAGTAAAAAATGGAAACAATCAAAAATTCAATGAAAAATAATAGAATGATAAAGCGAAAGAAAAATCAAAATAGAAAAAATGACGAAAATAGACGAAAAAAATGAGCTTACTCCCAAAATTCCTTGACCGGATCTTTGAGAAGCACGTGGCTGAGATTGCCGATGGAAGTCGCGCATATGGTATCGCCATTATCGGGCCAACATACGGCGGCCAACCGTTCGACCGGCGTGATGCAGTAATTGGTGTTCCAAGGATTGTCGCAAGTTCTCCAGGGAACGTCTGAAAACAGTAAATGTATTAATTTAACCATACGTAAAAATACTTTTCGAACTCGATTTACGCGGCGGTATCCGACGATGATTCGCAACGCAGCTGCTAATCCACGATGGACGAACGTTGTGAAATATCAAAGTTTATCGGGTACTATGTATTTTTGACACGATCTCGACTCAGAAGTTCGCGCATGACAATTGCATGGAGATTGATTCAGTGATTCGACGAAAGAGTGAGTCAGGGCTTGTTCCCGCTTGTCAATGCTATGGATTGTTCGCTAGAATGTCCTTCTTTCTTTCAAGCTACTTGACAATATCTAAGAATATTTTTTTTTGCAATTGAAACAACGATTGTATTTGACAATATTTACCAGCTCGAAGCGATACCAAGAAGTAGAACAGCGCCCACGCCAGAATGATAATGTAGTAGACGTTTGTCCAACAGGACAGTACGCACGTTGCATAACCAATGCCTGTAAATAAACGAAAAAGAAAAAATCAACTTTCGTCCACCTGACGCAACATCCAAATACAATTCTTCGCATTGAATCGAATGTTTTTTTGTGATTGAGCAATGTACGGTTTTTGAAGAATAAAAAGTATTGATTCGTAAGCGTCGAACCTTTGAAAATTGGGGCTATTTGGAAAACTCCGAGGCCACCGATGGTCATCATCTGACCGAGCGAGAGTTCCATGAGAAACATGGGAATACCGGCCAACGCCAGAGCTATGAAATAGGGCACCATGAAGGCGCCTCCGCCATTTTTGTAGCATAAATACGGAAATCGCCAAAGATTTCCCAAACCAATGGCCAATCCAACCACCGAAAGAATGAATTCCACCTTTGAAACGTTAAATATTACAATTTAATTCTTCCCAATCGCCGATCGACCGGAAGTCCATCGAAAACGCCATGTTGAGCCGATTTTCCATATCATCAAATAGCATTCTCGTTTACCTTGCTGCTCCAGCTACCGCGTTCCGGAACATCGTCGGCCTTGTCAACCTGTTCGATCTGCAGAGACTGAACGGCTTCCAACCGGAAGTCCTGTTTCTGTTGTTGCTGCTGCTGCTGCGGCGATTTTTCGACAACGCCATTCGTGACTCCGGTGACCGTTGGCTCGGAGAACAACGCCTTAAGCTCCTGAACCGGATTGGCGGGCCTGTGAGACAGAGGACTCGTCGATCTGTCCACCCTAACTCGTCCTGCCGTCTCGCACGAAGGCATAATAATTTTCCAACCGGTCGTCTAAAGTCGACCACGTTGTCCTTCTCGATTCTCCTCGTTGTCTCTCACCTCATCTTTCGTCGATTGAGCTTTGTTGTCCGGGCGTCACAGGTGGCACGGACAAATCTGTGGATCATCGCGATGAAACCGAATTAAATTCAATTATAAAATCGTTTTTCATTATCGCGAGCCGGACGAACCGGCCATCGCCCGATGGGATTTAATTGATTTACAGCGACCGGTCGCGCCCGTACGTGTGCGCGGTACGCGCGTTGTACATACGACAACCGGAACTACATCGAACCCCGACGATCTCCCCCTCGCATACCGGAAACATAACTTCGACGAGCCGTCGTAGAGGAAGCGAACACTTTTTAACTTCCGAATCGAAGTAAATGGAATTTTTCGACTTACAAAATACTTTCGACCTCAAAAAAAAAAAAAAAAACATAAAAGCAAAGAAACAAACACATTAAACTTGGTTGGAAAGCGCAAAAAAGTTACGGACTATTTTCCATACGTTTTACGGAACTGCTACTCCTTCGTCCTATTAATGAAATTTTAAACTCAACTCTTTATATATTCACAGACGTTTCGGAGTATGGAGAGTGAAAATGTAACCAAGACGTTTGATCTTGTACACGTAGCTGATAAACCGTCGGAGGAGTAGAGATGACAACTTTCGGTTGCAGCGTGTCGAGCCCAATGAATGAAAAACGAAAAGTCAAGTCCGATGGGCAAGTGTGAATTAAAGGGTAGGAGAAAGAAAAGAAAGTGGGAGATAATCGTTGATTCGTAGGACTTAAATAATCAACGGTCATCGCCGTAACGTAGTACGACGTGTACGTATATTTATATATATATCTATATATATAAATATATAGATAAATGGGTGCATATACACATATGGCTGAAGGGTCTTGATGATGATGGATGACGAGCAACGAGCCACTTCCGGGAATCACTATTTGACGAACGTTGTTCCCATCGCCCGCAACCTTGTCCCATTTTATAATCGTATGGATCCGTAACTCGTCAACGAAGAAATTTTCATTCCCCGAAGACATGTGGCATCGTCACGAATAAACATTATTCGTTCTTGTCGATCATCGAACGATTTACATTGTCGATAATAACATCGCCGATCAATTAGCGATAATAATCGCGAAAGGAGAAAAAAATTGAATTAAATCGTCGAATAAGGAAAACCGAAACGCAATTAGACGCTCCGTCATGAAAGAAAAACTGGTCTCTCGTTAAGTGTTAATCGCGCATGTGTGATATTCGTCACTTATCTCCAAAGATTAGTTGGCGATAAAAAGAAAACTAGTATCGCTAATGATCTCGCGAGGAATCTAAACAACACGATGGACCCCAAACAGGTTTCGTAATTGATTCATAATCGCAAGAAAATCTTGGAACCAATCACGGGATTGTCAATTCACGAGCTACGTCAGTGCGAGATATCGGAGGACTGCGTGCGATCCTCGCTAGTGCGTTTCACCGTTCGACGCATCGTCGCTGTATCTTTTATGTGAACAATAGAATTTACTTGCCAGCACTCGCGAATAATCGTTGTAAATGTGATATTTCGTTGTTTCTCGATGGAACACTAACGTTTTACACAGAAGCTCGTTCTACGTTGACGATCGATTTCCAACCGATTCGTTGCACTGATTTGTTTAATTGAAAAAAAAAAAAAGAAAAAACACCAAATAAATAAAATCTCTTATACGTACTTGCACCGTTTTCCCGTAGTATTTTGACCCGATTTTTTTGAAGAAAAAAAATCGTGATACGGAAACGAAAGGATTGATACAAGAAGAAGGGGAAAAAAAAGGTTTGACGTTTCGAAAGTTCGACACGAGCGAGGAAATCTCGGGTGATAAGGTTCAAGAGTTCACTAACGTAGACTGCGGCTGAGATCGGTGGGTCGCGAGAGCCCTGCGGATCTACCCTACGATCATCGGTCCGGTTCCCCCAAGCTGCACCAACACTCCTGCAGATTCATTCGACAAATTGGTGCCACCAGTGTCACTCTATATTTAGGCTTGTTCCAACACACACGTGAACACCAACCACAAGGAGGGCTAATAATTGATTGCGGCTACACCGACACTCGACAATCGCTCTTCTATCTTCAATACTCATAGTACAAACACCATACATCGTAACGTCCATGCAACGCGATGCGTCGTGAAACGTAAATTTTATAAAAGTTGCTACGAAAACTTGTTTTTAAATTTATTTTAATGCGCGAATAATAAGTTTAACGTTTTTGCACACAACAATTTTGGTTTGGTGACGGGAAATCGATTGTCGTATTTTTATAAATTATTTCTAGGGAGTAAGAAAGCCGAACCGACGTAGATTTTAGCGTCGTCGATTTTTCGTACGGTCTAATGTATCGTCGATAAGAACGTAATCTTGATTCATTCAATTTCCTTTCTCCGTTTGATTCTCTCGTGTTCAATACAATTAGCAGATTCATCGAGTACATCGGCGGACGTTTTTTTCCACCGTTTTATAGCATTTGAACGTACAGTATGGTATGGTCGATAATATGTAAATAAATAAAATTCAATTGGTAAATTATGCTCGAACGCGGTTCAAGGAGGAGGTCATTGCGTCACGCAACCTGACGTGTCCTGCATGCAAGGAGCAGCCGACAATCGAATTTTTGCGCAGTGAATCGATCCCCGATTCACATCGAAGTTCCTATTTCGGTTTTTTACGAGTCATTCATTTTTAAGTGAATATTTTTTATAATCATTCGGTAATCAAACGTAGTGAGAACCTTGAAACCGTTTTCAAGTCACTTCCAACCCAAGGTCCAATTTTTTTTATTTTATACGTCTTTGAGTAAAATCGTGAATTTTTGTTTTACGATCGGTGATTGCGAAAATAACGATGTCCGTGATAAAACAAATATTTTTATTCGATGCACGCGCCAGCTTGTCTATTTCGACTCAAAGGTTCTTCCTGTAACTTCTACCTGCGCTTTTACATATAACACATCCCCGTAATCCGCGATGCGATCTCTCTCTCCCGCGATTTCTCGCTTTCTCTCTCGCTCGTTGCTTCTTCAACTTATAAGAAACTCATCCACGTGCAGCAAGACAGTTACCTCGCGACCGTCCGAGCTATAAGAAGACAAAAATTTCTATACAGTCCCGATCGCATTTCCTCCTCGTAATTCTCCTTCTGATTATAATTCAATAGTGTTCGATCATTTTGGTTTAACGTGACATGACTTGGCGATTTATCAACCGGTTCGCCGATGGCTCCGGCCCTTATCTGTGGAATTATTTAACATTACGCGGTGAGTAATTGAAGACCGATGGAATTAATTAACCCGAGTTGTGAGATACTCCGGAATAACTAGTGTCGGTGTTTTTTTTTTGCCTATTAGAATGGCTGACAATTATCGCGATTGTAATTGGCGGATGTTACTGCTGGAACGGAGTATCAAGTTGGTGGTTTCGCAGGAGACGATTGATCGGATTCGCGTCGATCCTGCCGGGACCACGACCGCTACCGATAATCGGCAATGCTCTGTATTTTGCGTGTAAACCAGAAGGTGAGCCGGAGTAATTACGACATTTAGGAACTCTTCCGAGCACCGAGTCGTTGATCATTGATTTATTATAATAGGTTATTTCGGTTAATAATGATTTTTTCGCCAAATTCGAGCATTTATTTCCAGGACAAGATTAATTAGCAAGTCGAAGAATGGATTCCATTTTTTTGTAGAATGACAATTGATAACAAGCTGGCTTTTGATGGTTTATGTTTCCTCTTCAGAACGCTATAGATGTGATTAGTCTATGACAATAAATGTATTAGTAACGCCATGGCCCAGCAAAATCGATATTATTCGCCGAAACACCTGATATAACTCATTGTGGTTCCGTTTCGTTCTTAAGATTGTTTTCAAACTTATTACAGATACACTTAGCCGGATCGTTGATATTTGTAAGCGTTACGAGTCACCGTTTCGCGTGTGGTTGGGACCGAAACTTTTCATCGTCGTGACGGAACCCCGAGACTATGAGGCACGCTAATTCGATTTTTGTTTACAATGATTTTTAATTACAATACCCGGAATTGGAATTATTTGCGACGCGCGGAAGCGAAAGAACAACTTAGATTTTGAACAAAAAAATAGTTGGAAGGAATATTTATTATTACTAATTTATCAATTACATTTTAGATTATTTTCTTAGATTATTTATTTAGATATTCAAAGAATTACTTTGATTAAGCGATTAAGAAACTTTTAGGTCATACTCGGGAGTAGCAAAGCTGCGTATAAGGACACGATATATCGACTGATGGAACCATTCGTCGGCCAAGGTCTCGTTTCGGGTTCGGGCCCGAAACACAGAGCTCACCGGAAAACGATAATGCCCATGCTGAACAGCAAATCTCTGTCGCTTTATCTAAACTACTTTGATCGGCATTCTCGCACGTGTGCCGATCTTCTTGAGAAAGAAGTCGACGCCGGAGAGTTTGATATATCATCGTACATGTCTCATTGCACCGTCGACATAATGTTGGGTTTGTTGACTGAACAATTTCTTCATTAATCTATACCGTTCAAAAAAAATCCACAATGTCGGAAACATTAAATTTAAAAAAAATACTAATAATATACAATTTGCGGAAAATTATATTGTTGCAGACACGATAATGGGCTCACCCGGAACAACGCTAAATAACGATAACAAAGATCTCGTTCATTGGAACGAAAAGTAATCAAATCAACAACAAATATAATTATTGTTATTATTATTATTATTATTATTATTATTATTATTATTATTATTATTATTATTATTATTATTATTATTATTATTATTATTATTATTATTATTATTATTATTATTATTATTATTATTATTATTATTATTATTATTATTATTAATAATAATATATTATATTTAATTATCTATAATATTTATTAATAATATATTATTATAATAATATTATTGTTATTATTATTATTATTCATTTCTAAAAAATGTTTATAAAGAGTATACACGATACTGCACACCAGAATGATGAAAGTGTGGCTGCATTGGGATAAACTATTTTTTAACACGCAGTTGGGCCACGAACATATCAAGGGAATGAACGTCATTCATACTTTTGTAGAAAACGTGAGTAGTCGTTTTCGTCGAATCCATCAACTCCGTAAATTAAATCACGTATTTTCAATGATTTCGTGAATATTTAATCGAAGAGAAAACAATTTGTCCCAGGTAGTGGCACGAAAGAAGGAAGAACATTATGCGTTGGAACGCGAGGCAACGAATCTCGACAGACCTCGATTAATGATGCTCGAGCAGCTTATTTCCCACTCCGAGAAAACCGGTGACATGAATGACGTTGAACTCCGTGATGAAATCTACACTCTCTTTACCGCCGTAATCATACAATCAATGACTTTAGCGTTTTCTATCTCATTTCAATAATTTTTTCCGTTCTATCGTCGTATTTTGTTGTGTTTGATATGACGAATGATTGATATTATTTCCATTTGTTCAAAGTCACAGGACACGACGGCGGTCATCGCTTCGTTCGCTTTCGTGATGCTAGCTGCGCATCCGGACGTACAAGTATGCAAATAGTTTGTTATTTATTTTTTGTTGCTTTCGTATGTATATTTTTCTCGGTGAAAAAATGTTGAATATCATTATTCAACCGGTATTGTATTTAACCGCAACTATTCCGATACTGGGTTGACGCTGATTTCTCATCATCAGGAAAAAGCGCGCGAGGAAGTAAACGAAGTGCTCCGCAATCAAAATATCAAAGACGAACATTTGGCAAATTTAAAGTACGTGGAAATGGTGATTCGTGAAACCATTAGATTATTTCCCATTGCACCACTCATGGTACGGCAACTAACGGGCGATATCAAACTCGGTAATCACAAATGCGTTATAGAAATTTCGACGTTTTTACTTTCATGAAAAAGAATGTCAATTCTCATTGAATTATTATTTATGTTTTAGAGTCTTGCACGATACCGGAGGGTTGTTCCGTCGTTATGGTGCCATTCGTGACCCAAAGAAATCCGAAATATTGGAACGAACCGGAAAAATTTATACCCGAACGATTTCTTCCCGAAAATTCCGTGGGACGGCATCAGTTCGCGAATGTATCCTTTAGCGGGGGTCCCAGAGGCTGTATAGGTAATTTTTATTTTTGTTATTTTTTTTTATAGGTCCATTTACGTGATTATTTTTTATTTTATTTATTTATCTATTTTTAAATCGAAATTCTTTGAAAACAAAGACGATAATTTAATTTTAAAAAATGTTCTTTTTGACTTTTCGCAGGTCAGAAGTTTGCGCTCATGTGCCTGAAGACGATTATCGCGAATGTGATCAGACGATACCGATTGTCGACGACGTTGAATCTCGAAACTCTACGAATCAAGACGGATATTTCCATTCGTTCGCAAAGCGGTTATAAACTCTCATTAACGAGGATAAATTGAAAAACGCAAAGAGTGGGTTGTATTCGATAGGAATGATGGGAAAAAAATTGCAACTTGTTTCATAGTTATAATTTATTCAAAAATAAAATTTATTTTTATATTTTTAAATATATTTTAGAAAAATATAGGAAGAAATATTTTCTTCCTAGCTGGGACGATAATCATTTTCAACGTCATCGCCTTAAGTCCAATAAGTATCGTCGCTGCCATAGTCCTGAGAACACAACGAAAAACAATAAATAAGACTCATTAGTTATAATAAATCAAAATAAAGAATATCGCGGCTTCTTTTACTGCCATCTGACATATTTTTCTAATTAACGACATTTTGATAACATTTAATTTCATTTTATTTCGTTATAGGTTATCATAATAGTTGTATTCCATCGTTATAAATTTATATTCATTTTTTTTCTCTTTTTGGTGTGAATTATGTAAATTCCACTGGATATTATATCTGTAGATTGCAGGATAAACAACTGTATTCAACAATATTACGTTATATTTTTTATTTCCGTGGAGTCGCGCAGGCTCGACAATAAAATATTTTTTTTCAGTTAGCGTCTTCGGCTTAATCAAATATTATATAAAGATAAGTTAATCACATGTACGACAAATAGAAGAAAATGACCGAAAAATAATCCCACGATTCGTTTAGTTTTCAAGTGATTAAGTTTTTAAACATGTGCGTCATTGAAAATTCAATAAAATTTTTATCGCTATTCAATTTTTGATCTTACCAATTTATTCGAGATTATTCGCCTCCGTTGATGGCAAGCTCCTTCCGAAGGGCGTCACACTTATCCTCCTCAATAAAATTATCGTAATCCTTTGGTCCATCTTTTCGTCATTAATTCTTCGTCAATAATGGTGATGTTTATCTGCACCATATGTCCAATAATTATTATCGTTACCTGCGAACAGAACCACTCAATGAAGCAAATAATTTACATAAAAAGAATTGAAACCGGGCGTATCACGGCTTTATTTTACTTCCCTGCCTCTTCCCCATGATCAACTAATAGTACCTTTACTCTATACCGATTTCGCTACATTTAGAAAAAGACGCTTCATACAATTTCAATAGAACTTCACTTGATACTTTCATTAAATCGATGAATCATTGAAATTCGACAAGATATTTTATTTCTATAAGTATTACTCTCAATTTGTTCGATTCAATTCTATTTCTTAATATGTTATCTCTTTATATTTATTAATTACAATATTTAATTAATTTTCTTAAATTTCAATGTAGATTAAATTTGACTAGATGTGTTATCTAGGCATTACCGTTATCAGTACGATGCATTTAAGCGACACAACTCGGATTTGAATGTAAATCAAAATATTTTATCTTACTAACCTTATCGAAGTCTTTCGTCACAGCCATGTTGCCCCCCCCCCCCCCCCCCCCGTAGCTCCCCACAGGGAACTTTGATTGACGTTATTGCTGCGCAGCCTCTGTTTCTGGAAACAAAAAAAAACGTAAGAGAATGTATTTAAAAAAATCAAATCTCTTGGCAAAAACAATTATCCGAAATTTTTATCTTATGTGCTTACCCTTCATCTCAAGGTAATTAGCCGCAACCAACAATAGCTCGATTCCCCAATGACCATCGCGGCCCTCGTCGATGGTGAAATTCGTGGTATCATTGGGCGTGTCCGACCACGTCCAGATGAATTTGATCTGTGGTCCATCAGACGGTATTGGTTCTTCTTCTTTATCATCCGTCTCGTCCTGTACTGCCTCTTCCATCTGCATCATTTCCTCATCCTCCTCTTCGAAATCGTATCCATCCTCCTCTGATCCAAACAACATCGATATCTCCTGCTCATCCATTTCTGTATCCGGATAATAATTTTCACCCCCATCGTCATCGCTGAACGCCGATTCAGTGTCGTAATCGTCGATCTGTTTACAAAATCAAAATTAATAAATATTCGTCTCTATGTTTATCCATACATATCCATTAGGGTGCTACGCAAAAAAAAATCCCATTTTCCCTGCAGTCGGCTGTTTTAAAGTATCTTGCTCCCGTAGAATCGTGTCGGAAAATGAGCACGATCGAACAATGTCTTAGGGATGTGGCGATTTTTTTAAATTTTCAATCGTGATAACTTAAAAAAATCGGCACTACCCCTAAAGATCGTTCGATCGGGCTCATCTTTTTACACGAAATTGAATTTTGTAGCGAAACACCTTCATCTACATATTTTTCTAATAAATTCTTATTTCTGTATAATGTAATTCAATTTCGTTGCATAATACATTAATTCGCTAGTTATATTTAACCCGACTAGTCTATAGTGGTTTTTCGCATCTTGAAAGTCCATCGTGGGGTCTAATCGACTCAAGGTTTTAGTAAATAGCAAATGTTATTCTATAAATCTGGAAAAATTCATGAACGTAGCTCAAGGTTTCTTCTTTCCGATGATACTTTGAAATGTAGAGATTCCAAAATTATTTATTATAAGAACAACAATAAACAAATAAAATGCGAGGTCTTTAAATAGTTTGCCTGGGTCAAGTCGACTCCAAGATACACTACTAATCGGGTCAATTATTTAAATTTTGTACTACAATTCGAAACGACTGGTTGTCCCTCGATCGTACTCCGAATTTTTTTGTATTAACAAAAATGACGCGCGTTTGACTTTAGAGTATCGGATTCGAAATGCTCGAACTAGCTTCGCCCTTTAAACGGCTACATGTCGGAAAATTGAATAAACAACTATATTCGATGATAATACGTTTTTTCTAAAAAAAATAATAATAAATAAATGTTGATAGATGAATAAAAATGTAAAATTCTTACGGTTTCGTCGTCAGTTGGTGGTGGAGACGGAGCACCGACCGATGTCAGCAACTCGTACCGGCAGCGACTACACAAAATGTCAATTCCATCAAAGACACTTCCGAATTCTTCCCTGTCATAAGGGGTCACAGCCATCACGTCCTCGTTATAGAAATGATCCGTTTTGTTCAACGGATTCGCGCATATTCCCACGATTACTTTAGAATTGAAACACATATCGATTTTTGTTTTCCACAAAAGTAAAAAATTATATCACAGATAAATCGACAAACTCGGCACGGAATAACTCACTGCACTGCGTCGCTCTCTCGAATATTAATATTTTCAAGGGTTGCCCGGTATTTATACATCTTGGGACCCATTGGCATGGACGTAGTTCATTGGTTCTGCAAGAAAAAGGTCGCAAAATTAGACGATTGGTGGAGAAGTACGAAATGTAGACTTTCGATAAGTACCTGAGTTCTAACTATCTATTGTATACGTGGTAGTACTCGCGAACGGGTATTGCGGGTGAAAACATTGTCGGGCCACGCGTCGAAGATCCTTTGACGGGGTGGCGGGTACCTGATCGCCGGTCGTCGGGCGATCGGTCTCCATTGTGCCTGCGTCGAGCGGATTGTCTTTAATGACAGACGTCATTACGGCGATCCCCAGATTCTCTCGACGCCACCTAGGATAATTATCATTTTATTCAAAAAAGGTGGCAATTCCCGAAATGCAAAACCTTATTGCACGAACTAGTTACAGATCGTTAATATTTTTGTACGCGGTAGGAGTCACCGTTTCGCGTTTGGTTGGGAGAAAAACTGAACCTCGAGAGTACGAGGCACGCTAATTCGGTTTTTCGATTCGGATTCGATTAAAAGTTCATCTGAAGTATAATTGATAGATTAATATTAATAAATATTCCTCTCAATTATTATTTTTTTTTTTACGAAATCTCAGTTGCTCTTTCGCTTTCACGAGTCTCAACTTATTTCAATCACGAGTATTGTAATCAAAAACCGAATTAGCGTGTCTCATACTCTCGAGGTTCCGTGACGACGATGAAAATGTTTGGTCCCAACCAGACGCGAAACGGTGACTCGTACCGCGTACAAATAATAACGATCTGTAACTCGTTCGTGCAATATGGTTTTGCATTTCGGGAACTGCCACGATTTTGAATAAAACGATAAGTATCCTCGGTGGCGACGAGAGAATCCAAGGATCGCCGTAATGACCCCTGTCATTTAAGGCAATCCGCTCGACGCAGGTACAATGGAGTCCGATCGCCTGGAGATCGGCGATCAGGTACCCACCACCCCATCAATGGATCTTCGACGCGTAGCCCGACAATGTTTTCATCCGCCATACCCGTTCGCGAGTACTAACGCGTGCAATAGGTAGTTAAAACTCAGCTACTCAACAAAATCCTATATTTCCTACTTCTCAACTAATCTTGTAATTTCCCGTCCATGCCAGAGGGCCCCAAAATGTATAAATACCGGGGTAACCCTTGAAAATGTTAATATTCGAGAGTGCGACGCAGTGCAGTGAGTTATTCCGTGCCGTCTTCGTCGATATATCTCTGATATATACTTCTTTACTTTTGTGACAAACAAAAATCGAATAAAACCGACGGCATGTATTTCAATTCCAAAATGGTCGTGGGAACGTGTGCGAATCCGATGAACAGATCGGATCATCACTACAACGAGAACGTCATGGCTGTAACGTCTTCCGATAGAGAAAAATTCGGAAGTCTTTTGGACGGAATTGACGTTTTGTGCAGTCGCTGCCGGTACGAGTTGCTGACATTGGTCGCTGCACCGATACCGCCGTCTCCGCCACCAACTGACGAAGAAACCGGATGTCCCGTAAGTTATGAACATTTTCATGTATCAATCATTATTCATTTTTATTGATTCGAAAGAAAATTTAGAGCACGATTGAGGGCAATCTGTCGTTTGAAATCTCAGTATAAAATTATAATAATTGACCCTATTGGTGTAACGTGGGGTCAATTTGACCAAGGCCAACGTTTTGGAGTTCTCGCAGTTTATTTGTTTATCGTTATTTCAATAATGAATAATTCCGGAAACTTCATATTTCAAAATTTCATCTTAGAGGAACAAAAATGAACTTCATTCATGAATTTTTCGAAATTTTTAGAATGACATTTTCTATTTTTTTTTACCTTGAATCGATTTGACCCCACGATACACTTTAATGGTGCGAAAAAGAACGATACACTAGTCGGGTTAAGTATAACTAGCAAAATGATGTGCTATAAAACGAAATCAAATTATATTACACGAAAATGAGAATTTATTGAAAAATTATGTACATGAGGGTGTTTCGCAGAAAAAAATCGAGTTTTTCTGCCGTTAGCTATTTTTACGTGTCTTGCTTCCTCAAAATCGTATATCAAGATAAGCCCGGTCGTACGATTTTCGGGCCGGTACCGTTTTTTTCAAGTTATCACGTTTGACAACTTCAAAAAATCAGCGCCACCCTCAGAAATCCTCCGATCGGGCCCATCTTCCTACACGATTCTACGAAAGGGAGAATTTTTTTTTTTTGCCTAACACCTTGATGCATATGTATAGATAAACATATAGCTTAATATTTATTGATTGCGATTTTGTGAACAGGTCGGGGCTTACGGCACTGACTCGGCGTGCAACGATGACAATAGCCGTAGAAATTATTATGCCGGGGGTGAAATGAATGAGCAGGAGGCACCGATGGAATTGGGATCGGAGGAGGATGATTACGAGTCCGAAGAGGATGGCGAGCAAATGACGAGGATGCAAATGGAGAAACGACAGGACCAGAAGGATGAGGAAGAAGAAGGAATTAGTTTTTATACGGACGAAGAAGAAACGAGAAAAGACGAAGATGAAAAAACGGCGACGGAGGAAGGAGAGAAAAGAGTACAACCGATACCGATTGACGAGCAACAGATAAAATTCCTTTGGAAATGGTCGGACGCACGTATCGACGACACGAATTTCACCACCGACGAAAACCACGACGAACTTTCCGGTATCGATCTAATATTGGCTGCGGCTGATTATCTTCAGATGAAGGGTAAGCACATGAGATTGAAATTTCGAATAATTGTTTCTGCCAAGACAGTTGATTTTTTTGAATACATTCTCTTACGTTTTATTTTTGTTTCCAGAAAAAGAGGCGGCGCAATAATAACGTCAAACGAAGTTCCCTGCAGGGAGCGGATGGGGGAGGGGGGGGGGGGGCGACACGGCTGCGAAGATTATTGGACATATGGTGAAGATAAACATCGCCATTATTGACGGGGAATTAATAACGAAAAGATGGACCAAAGGATTACGATAATTTTATTGAGGAGGATAAGTGTGGCGCTCTTCGGAAGGAGCTTGCCATCAACGGAGGCGAATAATCTCGAATAAATTGGTAAGATCAAAAATTGAATGGCGATGAAAATTTTATTGAATTTTCAATGACGCACAAGTCTAAAAATCCAATCACTCAAAAACCAACCGAATCGTGGGATTATTTTTCGGTCATTTTCTTCTATTTGTCGTACATGTGATTAACCTATCTTTATATCATTTAATTAAGCCGAAGACGCTAACGGAAAAAAAATATTTTATTGTCGAGCCTGCGCGACTCCACGGAAATAAAAAATATAACGTAATATTGTTGAATACAGTTGTTTATTCTGCAATCTACAGATATAATATCCAGTCCAATTTACATCATTCACACAAAAAAGAGACAAAAAATCAATATAAATTTATAACGATGAAATACAACTATTACGATAACCTATAACGAAATGAAATTAAATTAAATGAAATAAAAATGTCGTTAATTGGAAAAATATGTCAGATGGCAGTTAAAGAAGCCGCGATATTCTTTATTTCGATTTATTATAACTAATGGGTCTAATTTATTGTTTTTCGTTGTGTTCCCAGGACGATGGCAGCGACGATACTTACTGGACTTCAGGCGATGACGTTGAAAATGATTATCGTCCCAGCTAGGAAGAAAATAACGCAGGGCGAATGAAACGACCACTAGAGTTCGTCATGTGAATAATTGTTGCTCGACACGATCGTCGCCGCGTTACTCGGATTTGGGTGTCGAGCATGCTGGGTGTGGAAAAATTGTCGTATTGAGATGAATGAAAAAGCATTTTCAAGCTTCACATGTCTAGTTTAAAAATCTTTATGTTAGGATTTGTAGTGATGCAATTTTTTTCCTGGCTATTGGTTAAGGCACAATCAAGAAAAATGTTGCGAGGAACATTTTTTTAAAAATGTTCCGTTTTGCAAAGATTTTTTTCACGTGTGTAATGCTTTTTATAATTTCAAATTTTTACGATTATAGAGATTTAACAAAAAAAAAGTTTTTTCCTAAATACAAGCAAGCCGCGGCCGACTTCCAAAATGGGGAATCATTTATTTTTTTATGACACAGAATTTGTAGCAAAGAAATAAAAAAAATTTTAAATGGCCGTTTTGTTGGTTTACTTTTATTTTTGCAACTTCGACGCAAGCGCATCACCTTAAAGAGTGGTTGAAAATTCTAAAAAAAAAAATTAGGGTCCATTTGGAGTCGAAACAAATAAAAAAAAAAATTTTTCACATGTCGTCGGTTCGATTTAATTTTTTTTTTTTCACAAAAGTAAAAATAATTATGAAAGGTATATCCACAAAGTCGGAACATTTCCAAGGTTTTCCCGGTATTTTTACATTGTAAAACCCTTTGGCATGGGCGCAGTTGATGGCCGTTGCAAGAAAAAGGTGGCAAAATTACAAGATCGTTGGAGAAATACTGAAACATAGACTTTCAATACGTACCTGAGTTCTCTGTACCAGTTGTACGAGCTAGTACTCGCGGACAGATTTAGCGGGTCAAAACATTGTCCGGCTATGCCTCGACGATTCTCTGATAGTGTGGCGGCTACCTGATCGCCGGTCGTCGAGGGATCGGTCTCCATTGTATCGGCGCCGAGCGGATTGCCCTTAACGACAGGAGTCATTACTGTGATACCCAGATTCTCTCGTCGCCACCGAGGATAATTAGAGTTTTATTGAAAAGTTCGGCAGTCCCCGAAATGCATCAGAACCTTATACGAACGAGTACACGTACGAGTTGAGGATAATTACAGTTTTCTTCGAAAACTTGAAGATTGACGTAAAGCAAAACCGTATTGTATGTACGCGTTGAACACCTCGAACCCGACTGTGGTGATTAGCTTCAAAACCCATCGCTTTTCAAGCGTCGCGGATCGATGATATGTCAAAAATTTAGTGGGATGGAGCTTTTTGTTTGTAATTTCACTGATCGTGTTTATTGACACGTACTTGAAAATTTACTGGAACATTCGAAAGCCGGGAAAAGACGTTGGCGAAGTCCGTTAGGGTGTTCGAAGACATCCGCATTCGTTCGATGGCTCGATTGACAATATTATGGTGAGACGTTACATTTCAAACGTGTTGTCATGAGTGCGAGTGATCTAGCGTTGGAATCGCTATCGGCGGAGCGAGAGGGAAGATGAAAGATATGGCGCGAATGACCTTGCGTGAGTTCGAGAGAGAACGAGATATATAGCGGATAATTTTTAATTGTAACAGCTTCGAAATTAATCCCGCGGGTCTTTTAGTTTGCCGACTATCCTCGCAGGTACCTGAACACATCGGCGCTGACGTGCTTCCGGCGACCGAAGAGACAATTATTCATGATCATCATTATTTTACCGTCGTCCAGCTGCAAATTTACGACTTATCGTATGCGGATCATAAACATTATTGCAGTAACATTAACTTATTTTCCGGCAATGGGGATATGATAAATGGCTGAAACTGCACCCCAAAAAAATGTACAAACATGGGTACAACGCGCGTGACTTTTCTAATTTCTCGCGGTCATCCAGGACCCCGGCAAAGGCCAGACGAGGAGTCATCGAGTGAATCTCGAAACTTCTAGATACAGAATTAATATATCGGGTTATTCTTTAATAATCAAACACCCAGATCGAGATCATTCTTGAAAACCCGCCTGACGTGATACGATAAAGCCGCGAACGTGTGCATTTCGCGGGTTTTTTTAGCGCTGTCGGTATAGTCGCGATCTACACAATAGAATTCGCGATGGCGCGTTCGCGGTCTGCGGGCTTCCGCTTGGCGCCAAAACTGATACAAGACCGGCGTTAACCCAACGAACAATCGTGCCCGGTCTGCCCTTTGTCGAGACTCTTTCTTCGTAGTTCTCCAAACTTTTATAAAATTCAACAATCGATCGTCAAACGACTTTTCCACGAAGATGAGTCCTCCCAAGGGCAAGATGTTCGTGCTTAAGCGCAGTAAGTTTAATATTTCGCTTTTTTCCATTATCACAGTCGGCACTTTCGAATGCATTTATCGCATGATCGACAACGTTATCGAACAATTAATTCCTGGAACGTTTGCACGGAATGGGCGATTAAAAAAAAATCAAAAGTCCACTTTTTCGGTTTCCGACGATATCACGATATTTCAATGTAAAATTTGTGCATAGATGGACGTAAAGAGGCTATTCACTATGACAAGATCACCTCAAGGATTCAAAATCTATGCTCCGGCTTGGATATGGATTATGTCGATCCTGTAAGTATTTTTTTGTTGTTATTGTTTTCTTTTCTCACCGCCCGAGAGACTTTTGGCCAAGTGCTGGTGCCGGTTGAAGGACGATGCTATTCGGATACATGAAAAATTTATTTCCGAAGCTTGTTCTTACAAGCGATTTCTGGTCGGAGCCAAATTATTTTTGTCTCAGAATGATAATGATGGAAATGTTAAATTTTGCGACGGCTCTAGCCTGCCATTACGTTCCGAGTCATCAGTGGCCTTTACTCCGGAGTCACCACCGTGGAACTGGATAATTTGGCCGCGGAGACCGCAGCCACAATGACAACGAAACATCCGGACTACGCCATTCTCGCCGCCAGAATCGCAATTGCGAATCTTCACAAAGAAACGAAGAAATCATTCAGCGGTAAGCCACCTTCGAAACTCGAAGCTTCGCGGCAGAAAATAATAATCTTTGACGCGACATTGCCGTTTTTCCAGAGGTAATGGCGGACCTCTACAACATGGAAGATCCTGTTACCAAAGAAAAAATGCCCATGATCAGCGAGAAATATCACAATATCATACAAGCCAACGCCGACAAACTCAACTCCGCAATAATATACACCAGAGACTTCAGTTACAATTATTTTGGTTTCAAGACCCTCGAGCGCAGCTATTTGCTCAAGATTAATGGCAAAGTCGTCGAGAGGCCTCAACACATGCTAATGCGCGTAGCTGTTGGAATTCACGACGACGACATCGACAAAGCCATCGAGACTTATAACTATCTGTCCGAAAGATATTTCACTCACGCTTCGCCCACGCTGTTTGCTGCTTGCACTATGAGACCCCAACTATCCAGGTAAAAATAACAAATTGAAAATCGATAAATGGGAAGATTAAAAATTTGAAAAAGTAAAAACTAAAAATTCGAAATAAAAAATTGAAAGATAATAATTAAAAAAATTATAATAATAATTAATAATTATCAAAATTAATAATAATTAATAATTAACATTAAGAATATAACTATATAATATAATAATAATATAATAATTGCTAGCTATAATTGTTATATTATAATTCATAATAATAACTATAATGATAATATAATAATTGTTACTTATAATTGTCGTTATAGTAACAATTGTTATATTATAATTATTATGAATAATAATAATTATTTCAATAATTCCCAAAATATAAAAATTAAAAATTGAACTGTAAATATTAATAATGATTTTCTTCCCAACGGTTAATTTTTCAATAGTAAAAAAAAAAAAAATGTTGCATCCACAGTTGCTTCCTCCTGACGATGACCGAGGACAGTATCGAAGGAATTTACGACACCCTGAAGAGATGCGCTCTGATAAGCAAATCTGCCGGTGGAATTGGCGTGTCAGTGCACAACATAAGAGCCAAAGGCACGAGAATCGCCGGTACTCACGGGGTTTCCAACGGTTTGGTACCGATGATACGAGTTTACAACAATACCGCTCGTTACGTCGATCAAGGCGGCAACAAGAGACCCGGAGCTTTCGCCATTTATCTCGAACCGTGGCACGCCGATGTCTTCGATTTTCTGGATTTGAAGAAAAACACGGGTAAACATCGATCGATCCAAAAATCGAACGAGTCGTATTACTGCGATATTGAAAATTAAATAACCTTTTTTATCAACCTTTAATCGTGTCTTAGGCAAGGAAGAACACAGAGCGAGAGAACTTTTCTACGCACTGTGGATTCCCGATTTATTCATGCAAAGAGTCTACGAGGACAAAGAATGGAGTCTCATGTGTCCTCACGAATCTCCCGGTCTTCCCGACGTTTGGGGCAAAGAATTCGAGGATCTTTACACCAAGTAAAATTTTAAAAAATATTTTTAAAAAAAATTTTTATCATTCGCATTTCAATAAAAAATTACAACGATGTTTAATTGTCACGAAGATACGAAAAAGAAGGCCGCTACAAACGTCAAGTACCCGCTCGTGATCTGTGGACGGCGATTCTCGTGTCCCAAGTCGAGACCGGCACTCCTTACATGCTCTACAAGGATCATTGTAACAAAAAATCGAACCAACAAAACATCGGAACGATAAAAAGTAGCAATCTTTGCACCGAAGTCGTTCAATATTCGAGTCGCGACGAAGTGGCCGTGTGCAATTTGGCTTCGATCGCCGTTAATATGTTCGTAAACGCGTCGGCGAAGACGTTTGATTTTGAAAAAATGCGAGAAGTCGCTAAAGTCGTAACGCGAAATCTCGATAAAGTCATAGACGTGAATCATTATCCGATTGCCGAGGCTGCACGATCGAATTTACGACACCGACCGATTGGTAAGCATCGTCGCCGAACATCGTTGATAAAGCCATAAAAACGAGGGTGCAAAGTAGAACCTTGTAAATTGCTTCCTCATAATTTTACACATTTTCCAGAGCTTTTATGAGAAACTATTCGTCGATCAATTTTGGCTTGCTCATAGAGGAAGCTTTGCAAATGTGTAAAATTGTGAGGAAGCAATGTGCAAGGTTCGACTTTGCACCCTTGTTTACATATAAAATCCGCTCGTGAATCTATCCAGTCCGGAATAAATATATGGCGAATTCTACGTCGAACGTAAAAATTGAAAATTGCATTAAATCTAAACGTCTGGATGGATTTTGCCCAAATTCAATACGAAACATCTTTCGATAATAATGCGACTTTGTACCAAATTTTAGTCCGATACCTCGAAAATTGGGCGAGCAAGAGAGCGTACGACGCTTTTTGAAAAATTTCAAAATTTCGTAAAAACGAAAGCACTGCATGGATTTTGCTCGAATTCAGTATCAAGCATCTTCTTGCAATACTGCAACATTCTACTGAATTCGAGCTCGATATCTCGAAAATTGTGCGAGCTAGAGAGCGCAAATCGATTTTTGAAGAATTTCATAATCGCGTAAAAACAAAAAAAAAAAAAATGCATGAATTTTTCGAAAAATTGAATCAAGCAAGGCACCTCGAATCCTCTACATGTGTGATAAATTTCAGTTTGATATCTCAAGCCGTTCTCGAGTTGTGAACGTTAAACGAATATTACACACATACAGCCGGACATTTCTTCTAAATTTAATTCCTCGGCTTTTTGGGAAATTCCGAACACGTCTACAGAAAAATCTGTAAAAAAAAAAATATTTTTCACGAAAACAAAGCTTCCTCCATGATAAAGCAAAATTAAAAAAAAAATCGTACGAACGATTTCCCGTAAATAAGACCGATATTGTCCTCAGGTATCGGCATTCAGGGTCTAGCAGACGCTTTTCTATTGATGCGTTATCCCTTCGACAGCGAGGAGGCGCAAAAATTAAACATTCAAATATTCGAAACGCTTTATTACGGCGCGCTCGAGGCGAGTTGCGAAATCGCTCGGGAAAAAGGTCCCTACGAATCTTATCCGGGAAGTCCGGTCAGCAAAGGCGTAAGTATCGGCTCTTTCTTAATCGCTTTGTATGTACAAAGAACCGAATATATTCTCAAAGAAAATTACTCTACGTTATTATCGTGTTTTATCCCTCATTTCCGTAACTAGATCCTTCAGTACGACATGTGGAACGTTACGCCCACGGATTTGTGGGATTGGGCCAAGCTAAAAGCAAAAATCGCCGAACACGGCGTGAGAAATTCTCTCCTGATCGCTCCCATGCCAACGGCTTCGACCGCCCAGATTTTGGGAAACAACGAATCGATAGAACCTTACACGAGCAATATATACGCCAGGCGCGTTTTATCCGGGGAATTCCAAGTGGTTAATCCTCATCTTCTCAAAGATCTCACCGATCGAGACTTGTGGGACGATGATATCAAGAATGAAATAATAGCGAGCAACGGATCGATTCAGGTGAAAATTAGGAAATTTATATAGGGTTGGCAACTGAGTCATTGCGGATTTTATCGATAGGTGATCTTTAGCATATTTTTTCGTTTTGTCAACGTGGTCAAACCACCTGATCTATATTGTTTTCTTGTTGTTCGGAATTTTACCTTTTATTTAGTAGAAAAATTGTATCGATTAGTTATTTAGTTTCGTTTTTATCCCAATTTAAAAATGGAAGAACGAGACGCGCATTTCAGACATATTTTATTGTATTATTTACGAAAAGGCAGAAACGCATCGCAGGCACAAAATATGTTACGTGTCGTATATGGGAATAAAGCCTTCAAAGAAAGGCAGTGTCAAAATTGGTTTGCCAAATTTCGTTCCGGTGATTTTTCACTGAAAAATCCGCGTCTTGTTCTTCCATTTTTAAATTGGGATAAAAAACGAAACTAAATAACTCATCGATACAATTTTTCTACTAAATCAAAGGTGAAAGTTCGAACAACAAGAAAACAATATAGATCAGATGCTTTGACCGCGTTGACAAAACAAAAAAACATGCTAAGATCATCCATTGATAAAATCCGCAATGACTCACTTGCCAACCCAAAACATTTCTCATATTCTTTCTGTTATTCTTCATTGGACGAAAATAATTTATAATCCCTCGCATTGTTCATCTTGCAGAATATCGATAACATTCCCGACGATATAAAAGCTCTTTACAAAACCGTGTGGGAAATTCCGCAAAAAATAATTTTAAAGATGGCAGCCGATCGTGGTGCCTTCATCGATCAGTCGCAGTCGTTGAACGTTCACATGGCCAAACCGTCGATGGAGAAGCTCACGTCGATGCATTTTTACGGTTGGAACCTGGTAAGATTCGCCCCGAAAACGTCTGAAAATTCGTGATTGACCGATCGTTCTACTTTCATCGAAAAGAACGGAGAAATAAACTGTTCTCTTAGTATGGCGAAACGACGTTTTTTTCGACGTGGAAAGTCGAACAAAATGTCGGTCATAAAATATCTGTAATTACGAACGGTAGCGACTTAACGATAATCCATTCGTTCGGTTTTTCAGGGATTAAAGACGGGAATGTACTACCTGCGCACGAAACCAGCGGCAAACGCAATCCAATTCACCGTCGACAAATCAAAGCTGCAGAATAACGAAACTTCTCTCAATCGATCCAAGATCGAGGAGGAGGATGAGGATGAGGCTCTCGTGTGCTCTCGTCTGAACGGCGACGCTTGCTTCGCCTGTAGCTCGTGAGCCGCGTATTAACTTAATTAAAAAAATTAAATAAAAATAAACAAATGTAAACAGTGTAATACGAAAAACAATGCGCGAAAAATCGATGTAATCGAAGATGCAAATGCAGTATAGTTTCATAATAATCGTCTCAATAATAAACGTATTTATCTATTTTTCGAACGATTTATACCACAACGTTGTATTTCTGAAACTTTGAAGAAGAAAACAAAATGTACTTTGGATGGAAGATAACGAATAACGATTTCTGTGTAATTAGCTTTAAGCACGATTCGGCGCAATTTTTTTTTTAGCCTTTTATTGTATACCAAACGTTATTCGTAGGAATTTCATTATAAGAACAGGTCCAATAAATAATTTTTTACGAAAAAAAAAAATAAATATATGAATTGTTTCTGTTTACCTTCTTACCTTTCGAAATGTTTTCGAACGTGGCGGGATTGCAATAAATATCCAACGCATGGCGGAGTTTTTTCTTTTTCTTTTTTTTTGTATTCAAGGTAATCCGAATCAATGTTACAAGCGATGCTATAATTTAATTATATAAGTATAATAAAAAGCGAAGGGAATCAAATCAGACGTTAAACCTCTTTCACATTGTCGCAACTTTAGTTCGCACACCGTTGATTGATTTTTCCGCATTTACTTCATTTTTATTTTTTTATTTTTTTTTCTTCGACTTATGAGGTTTTTCTTTTGTTTCTTTAAATAATTTGTACTTCTCTTGGTGCAATCCTCTGTCTCGCGTGGCTTCTAGGAAACCGAGATTGTTGGATTGCTTTCCAACACCGACGTTTACGCGAGGCTCACTACGTTTTTATTTATTTATTTTTCTTTTTTTTTTGTTATTACGACGATAATGCTACTCGGGAACGATGCCACCTGTTTCACATTAGATCGCACAGTCGTACAAAATAGGCCCAGAACATCAACGAGAGATCTAACGTTACGGAATTTAATCTTTTTTATATCAGCGAAAATGGAAAAACAATTTTACGACGATAAACCGGTAATGGAAAAACAAAATATTGATAACGAATTAAAGCGTCAGATCTCCCGATTGACTAGCATTCGATGTGCCTGGGTATTTAATAACGGGTGGGAAACAATAACGGAGCGAAGAAAATTGAGATTCACCGATTGCGGGCTTGGAAAGTTCCGCGGTAATAAAATATCTCATCTCGTTATCGTCGGGTCGGACCTTAAAAAAGAAAGAAAAAAAAAAAAAGACCATCGGTACACGCGACGAAGCACACAACGTGGCCCAGGTCGCATCGTTACGGGTGAATCATACAAAATAATTACTATATCTTTATCGAAGTGCTTATAACAAATCTGTTTCGTAATAGTAAATTCATAATTAATTATAATTATTACCGATCATAATTACACACCACTTCTATTTTTTTTTTGTTCTTGTTTCATCATCTTTTTTGTTTGTTTTGTAATAATTAATGGAAATATACAAAATGTGTAGAAAAAGGAAAGCAAACTCATCTATTCTCGTAATAGTACATTTTTTTTTTTTTTTAAATCTTTTCCTCTCTTTCGTCTCTACGTTCTTCCTTTTTTTCTCGTATATTAATATACATAAACGTATCGTGTGGTATTTTATGCACTTGTGAGTGTACCGCATGTCCCAAGAGTGATCAAATGTTTTATCGAGATTTCTACGAATCTATTTCCCCTTATTTGTTTATTTTTCTTTAAATAGTTTTTTTTTTGTTGTTATTTTTATTATTATTATTTTTTTTAATAACATAGGCTACACTTCGCGTTTACTTTTCAACAGCACGTATAAAACACCGTGAAAAATTCAACCGCGCCTCGAGTGTTTCATCGCGATCGCCCTGTGTCGTACACGGGCGATTAATTATTTATATCGATCATTAGCAACGCCCTTGGCGAATCTTGCATCTTCCGAACTATTCGAAATAACGATGCGTACCGTTTCCAATATCCCCCTCAACTGTTATTCCTTCGTTTATTCGTAATTAATGTATCATATATGCATATAATGGTTTAACAATGAAGCAATATGCAAATTTTACGGAGACTTTTCTCTCTCCTCCTCTATATCGTCTCTCTTGCGCTCGGGCCCCGCGTCATCGATGACTTCTCGATTGGCCGAATCGTTCCATGGATCGTGAAACAATTTTAAACTCAGTGACGAATTTCAATTCACCGATCTGTCCACAGTAGCTGACAAAGAAGAAGAATTTTCATAGCAATTACATTTTTTTTCTTCCATCCGGATGGTGTCAAAAATTTGCGAAATTTTTCCACGTTACGAGAAACTTGTGCCAATCGAGAATTATTCACGGAGATTATTTACCGAGGTTCTGTGTTCGCAATTAATGTTCACGTTTCTTCTTTTCCTTTTTTTTATGGCAATAAAAAGCCAAAGAAATCGCTTTTATTTCTTTCTCTCTCACTTCGTTCGCACAATTACGCACACGCATTTTCGACGCTCATCGATTTTTTTTTCTTCAACGGGTTGCCACATGTTTCTCCTGTCTTTTCGGGAAGACTTCGAAGCGACGGCAAGATAAACGATCGTGTCGACTGATATAAGTTCATCCGTCATCGAGGCATTTCTTACAATCGCTCGGTGAGCTCTCGCCGCTGTCCGGAAGAACCAGTACGCAACACTACTGTTTTTCTTGTTTCATTATTTTTATTTTCTCGTACACGCTCGTTTATAATGAATCGAAGGATAATCGATGCGATCATGGCGTCGTTAGAAAATCGAACCATCGGACAATTAGCGGGAATTTTCTCAATTCTTTCAGTAAATTGATTTATTCGATATTTTTATCATTGGTTCGTCTTCGATATTAAGAACACAACGATTCGTTCGACTTTCCTATTGCTTATTACTGGCGATTAAAGAAAAATAAAAAGTTTTTTGCCTTTTCTGTTGTTTTGTTATTTTTTTTGTTCATTCTCACGATCATGTCAGGGCTATATAATATCCTTTGCTCGTCGCGTTGTCATAATTATTTGAGGGGGGGAAAACATAGGTACGTCGCTGAACGTGATACAAATGTGCATGTATACATACTAGCATTATTCTCCTTCCAAACTTCCTTCCAATTAAATGAGCTCTATTTTTTGAAAAAAAAAAAAAAAAGAAAAATTAAACGACACATGACAGTCGATACATGTATGTCGATGAATAGTTATAATGATTAATGTATAATAAAGTTATATAAATATCATCACAGAGAATTATGTTTTCTTCTTTTAGCGAGCAGAGCCGAGAGGGCGCGTCTATGAAGAATTCATTGCGGCTGACAAACAGTGAATTAATTTTTGATAATAATAATAATAATAATAATAATAATAATAATAATAATAATAATAATAATAATAATAATAATAATAATAATAATAATAATAATAATAATAATAATAATAATAATAATAATAATAATAATAATAATAATAATAATAATAATAATAATAATAATAATAATAATAATAATAATAATAATAATAATAATAATATATCTTACGAGTCCTCTCGTACCGCCACTCGTTCTCCTCAACGCGCTTTCGCATACTCGCTATCTAAATAAGTATCCCTCCCAATCTCTAATTCCGGATTATAATCCTTGCAGAGAGAGCGAGAGGGAGAGATTAATATTACTAAAATAGTACGGCTTTGAAAAATGTTCTCTTCCTCTTGTTAGAAAAAAAAAAAAATTTTATTTTATTTTTTTAAAATTTATTTCATACACGAGAAACGTTTACGTATCTTCGTTGGAAATAATGTAAAGCTAACAGCAATTTTAGAGCCTTGGCTTCGAATTTTCGGCTCTTGTCGCGCGTATGCGTTTCCGGATCATCGTTTGTTTCGAGTGAAAATAATTCATCGAATAAACGCATAAATCGAGAAATGCGCGATGATAATTAGCGAAGATATTTCTCGAACGCTAACGACGAAACACTCGGTCAATCATTCCGTTATTCAGATTCTCGCTATCACGTTATCTCGTTGGACACGTGAGGACATATTTCTCTTTCTTTCTCTCTCTCTCTTTCTCGCTCTCTCTTGATCGATCCACCGATTCTTAAATTCTACAGTCACTTACATTCAAAACGTGTGAGCTTCGACCTGTCTCATCACCTTAACTTAATAACCGCTATCGGACACTACGTGCCTTTGACTTCCGTCATTTTTTATTTTTATTTTTTTTCATTTTTTTTTCAAATTTTCGTCTACATCGTCACTCTCTTCGAGTCGCCGTTCCCACTATCTCCGCTAGCCTCCCTTGCACATCTTCGTATTCTTTAATTTCTCGAGTTTATGTATTTCATTACAAACATGTACATTTACCGTTCGTCAATGGCAGTTTGTCGTCGTGGCGGGTTCGAACCTTCGACGTCAGCCTTTCCGCCGTAACCGGTCTCACGATGCAAACGCGGCTCGTTTCAAGGAACTTTGTTCGAAAATTATAAATAATCATCGACGCAACGATGTGCCTTCGATTTTTGCTACAAAAAAAAAACAAAATTAAACCAAAAAAAAAAAAAAACAGCAAACAAAAAATATTTCTTGTAAAAGTTTCTTATATTCTCATTCTCGTTGATGGTTAGATCGAGGAAGCAAGGGCGTGTCATTGAGCCTATAGGACAATACATGATAGCAACCCTTTCGCCATTTCGACCGACTCGTAGCAGATATTTTGAATTTTTATTTAAAAAAAAAAAGTCTCGGTTGAACGTCGTTCGTTTTTACGATTTTCACTGCGACAATATTTATACCAGTGTGGATTTATGGGGCTGCTCGATTCGTCGAGCTCATTGAAATAATGTTCGAAGACGCGACGAGTCGCTCGAGATGGATGGACAATAAAAACGAGCAACTTACAAAAAAAAAAATCTCAGTCACCGGGCTAATGCATTTACACCAATCTTAAGCCGTCCGTGGGATCTCGATAAAGCGACTGGATTCACCGAAACGAAAGTAATATAAAATTGAAAATTCTATTTCTCGAAGTATTCTTCTCAATCATTCATCAACGTCTACCGGACTGTCTGCCTATTAACTTTATTTCCTCCGCTGTAAGGTGAAACTTTTCAAATCGATAACAACAGTTTCGAAAAGAAAAAATAATAATTATTATATTTCACGGAGTCGAAGGAAATTCTTTCTCACTGATGTACATTGCATTTTTTTGTACATTATACATGCTATAGTATAATATTTATGTATTTTTTTTTTTTTTTAATTGATTTCCAGTGCTTCAACGCCCAGTCTTATAAAACGCTGCTTAATTCTTTTTCCCGATTTCCAGCATTATCGGAATCCGCTTCTTCCTACGGTTATCGAATAAGCTCTCGCGCTCGATGTTGTTTTTTTTTTCTTCTTTAGAACATTCAATTACACGTAACGATAGCACGTATTGATAGTCTTTCGTCGCGAATCGATTTACAGCGGCTTGGCTCTAGTTCAACGTCCTTACCTACAGTCGCTTACGCTAAACATTCTTTTTTTTTTCGGGTTTTAGTGTTCGAGTACCGAGCGCAAAGTGCTATTTGAACTGCATCCCTCTCCTTCTCTCTCTTTCTCTCTCCTGCCTCCCGGTCTCGTCGTTGGAAACGATCGGTCGGAAATCTTACTTCCTCATTACTTTGTCATACAGAAAAATTATGTTTTCGTGAAAAAATGTCTTTTCTTCTCGATAAATCGTTATACATGTTGACAATTTTATTGGGAAATATTGCTCGTTCGTTGAGATTTAAATGAAAAATGTTGGACCGGTAAATATCGCAGCTCCAACATTTTTATTTATTCATCTATTTCTATTTCTTTTTTTTTTTTTTTAATATTTTTAATTCGAGACGACACTCGCTTACTACTGGCTGTCTTGTCAATGGCTTAATCGTAATCTTGTAGTTGTTCCCTTGGTACGTGCGAGATTCCGGGCTCGCTCGGAAAATCGACGATTCAACGCGGTTCTTATTTTTCCCGACTTTCGACCGCTCCGAAATAACACGCGGACACGGGGATGAATTTTTTTTTTTTTTTGTTTTACCCCGAGGAAATAGAAATCTAGATGAAACTACGATGAACCGCACGTTCTACGAACGCATTCGTACGATCGTTGGTAATTCTGTAATTTGTTTCCCTGTAAAGTCCGACCCGGGAGCGTAAATTCGTACAAAATGCTTTAAAAAAGTTCGTCGACTCGTCTATTGTGAAGATAATATCGGAGCCGAATGACCGCGAGGCGAGGGAAAGAAATTCCGCGATTCTTCGTAAAAAAAAAAAAAAAAAAAAAAAAAAACGGTTAACCGAGTCGTCTGCGCGTTACACTCGTTATCACCGTAATATTCAGTTTCATCGAACAATCGATAAATAAATTATTTACGGTAAAACTGTGGAAAGAAATTTTTTCCGAACTTCGAGAAAGAAATCGCGACACGTCGACGTGTATTTTAAAATTTGTTCGTACAAACAACAACAACAACAATAACAACAACGAAAAATACGGAAAGAAACGTGTTTTTTTTGTTTTTTTTTTCTTGTCTTCGCTTTCAACGCCGCATTCGATTACGAGATCTGGACAAATTCGTACGACCCAATAAAGAATAATTTAGTCGCAAACATTTTTTACACATCGCCGTTACTCGCTACAAATAGAATTTTTTTCACAATAAATAACTTAACACGCGACAACTAGAAAAAAAATTTGGTTTATTATTATTATTACTATTATTATTTATTTTTTAAATATATATTTTTTTTCGACGTCGACAGCGATTTTTCTTTTTTCATTCATTTTTCTTACCGAAAAACACACGTCGAGGATTTTCGCGAAACTTCTTACGCAGACGGCAAGATCAATCGCATCGAATTTTCAATCGCGAATTCGTAGTTATAATTTCTCAATATTCTTTACCGAACGACTCTTCTCGGTTATCCGGCCCGTTCGCAACACGTTCACGGTCAAATTTCGCCGTTTAATGCGACGCATAATTCTCTTAAAATTCTTATATTTCCCTTCGTATTATTATTTACATTTTCGTATACACAAGTCGGAGGACCGCCGTTAGCGCCAAAACGCTGCAACTGTGCGAGAACGATTTCGTTGACGTCAATTTGAAAAAAAAAAAAAAAAAAAAAAAAAAAAAACGGAAGAATAAACGAATTATTACGCGCCATATTTTGACGAATCGCGACGAGACGATGGTAAAATGAGAAAAGCTTGAAAAGTCGTGAAGTCGAACAGAGAACAGAGAATGAAAATACGGAGTTTTGCGGAGTACGTGGACGAGTGAAAACGCGAGAAAATCGTAATTTTGACGTCGTCGACGAGTCCTTCGCGAGATTATGGCGAGCGAGAGGCCAATTATACGAACATTTAATCCAGGAGTGTTTCGTACGCAAGCGTTGCGTCTGTGATAATAAAAATCGCGAGTCTCTTCGAGAATGCTTCTCGCGAAGTCCACGCTCGAATGATAATTGTCCGACGATTCTGATTACCGCGCGGTGTCATTGCGATTCATTAAAAATCTCACGAGTCATCTCAGCGTCTCTACCTCCACCCTGAGCTACGTTCACGACCCGGCTCGGAGTTCGGACGTGATAAAAATATATTCAAGACACCCCGAATCTCTCGCCCACGTGAGCGAATCACGTTTTCGCCATCGTATTGTATCGAAATTTCTTCGAAGACCGTTCGAAACACAAACGACGGAATTTTCAAAAGATTTTTTAACAAGAGATTAATCAGCGCCCACACGGCAATATGGCGGAAAAATGTTGTTTTGTTTGAGAAATTGTCAACAATGGATGAAAAAAATAAAAAGAAAATGACGAATGATGAATATCCGAACGCAAGCTGCGAGTTCTTGTTTGGCAATTCGTACGAGCGGGAATTATACGCAATTATTTTTTGTATTTAAAATTGTCGCGCTGTTTGCGCACACGAAGGACGAAGCGAAAATTTTGCGGGAGATTTGAATGAAAATCGCTATTACGTTTCACGAAGATGATGGAAAAGCGATGTCGTTGCGTGGGCAAAAGCTTTGCGGAAACGTTCGCTAAACGTTTATCGATTTCGAGGGTTTATCTACCAATCACGGATAAGGCTGAGTAATTATGGGCAAACCGTCCAATAAAATCATCGACGTAATATGAGAAATCTTGCACGTTTAACTTTTTTTTTTCTTTTTGTAATTTTTATGGTTTTGAAATATGTGTGAACGTCGTAGAATCTCGCGTCTTTGTTTTCCCTTTTATTCGATTAAGGCGAAGTGATACATCGCCGTTGGTAAGTGGATTTAACAGAAATTACGTGTAAATTGGCAAATGTTCCGCGGTACTTCACGCCTAAATGACCAAACGGAATTCGATGGAATTTGGTGGATCTATGTCGAATCGATCGAGGATCGAACTAAAGCTCGCTTTTCCCCAAAAAAAAATTGCGGATGAAGAATTTTTTTTTTTTTTTTATTATAAAGAAATTGGGGTTTTTTTTTTGCGATTTTGAGAAAAACATGAGACATAGGTCGGTCCTTGATCGATTCTGAACGGATCCACGAAATTTTGTCGAATTTCGTTCAGCCGTTCAGACGTGAAGTACTGCAGAATATTCGCAAATTTACAGGTAATTTTTGGTAAATCTACTCACCGACGGCGATGTATCACTTTCACCTTAACTCGTCGGAGTCTGAGCTTCTCACGCACGGCCGGTCGGTCGCTCTTTCGTACCTCGTAGTTACCAAAAATATTGGATTGGCAACTAAGTCATTGCGGATTTTATCAATAGGTTATCTTAGCATATTCATTCGTTTTGTCAACGTGGTCAAACCACCTAATCTATATTTTTTTCTTGTTGTTCGGACTTCCACCTTTAATTTAGTGGAAAAATTGTATTCGATTAGTTATTTAGTTTCGTTTTTATCCCAATTTAAAAATGGAAGAACAAAACGCGCATTTTAGACATATTTTATTGTAATATTTACGAAAAGGCAGGAACGCATCGCAGGCAAAAAAGATGTTACGTGCCGTACATGGGAATGAAGCCTTGATAGAAAAGCAGTGTCAAAATTGGTTTGCCAAATTTCGTTCTGGTGATTTTTCACTGAAAAATCCGCGTCTTGTTCTTTCATTTTTAAATTGGGATAAAAACGAAACTGAATAACTAATCGATACAATTTTTCTACTAAATCAAAGGTGGAAGTCCGAACAACAAGATAACAATATAGATTAAATGCTTTGAACACGTTGACGAACCGAAAGAATATGCTATGATTGACAAAATTCGCAATGACTCAGTCGCCAACCCAATAATACGGTCAATCGCTTACTCAACGTTTCTACATCGCTAATTCTTTAAATCTAACGTACTTACACATATTCGTGTTCCGTCTTGCCATCACGACCGATTCGTCGCAGTAAAAAGTATTTGTTTTTTTTTCTTTCAATAATCGCGTCGATAATAATTCTACGTAACGTAATCGCAGCGAATTTTCAATCAGAAACTTTACGCGCTCGTCGCGTAATCAATAATTATAATAAAAAATAATAATGTTAATAAACGCTCGAAACATAAGACGCACGAACGAAATAAAATAAAAACTCACATCTCGGGTCATTCGATCATCGACTCGGGCGATCGTCGGTGATTTTTACCTCGAAAGCGAATCGGACACTGTTCCGGGACCTCCGTAATCTCGCTCACGTCCGGTATTCGAAATTAAAATGGAAAAGGATGTAAAATAAAATTAAAAGAGAATATTTTATCGTAACGAAGCAGCGAAAAAAATGAGTGAGAATCGTGGAAAAAAGTGTCCGATTCGATGAGAATTCATCGACCATCGCCAATGGTTTTACAAACGCGTTACGTCTACGAAGGAACAAAAGATTTTTAACTCGATATTTGGCACATATTGAACGAAAAAACTCGAGCTGAATGTGTGTGCCAGTGTCTGCGCGCGCGTGTGTGTTCGTGTTCGTGTGTGTGTGTGTGTGTTTTTGAGGGGATTTAAAAAACGTTAGGTCTCGAAATTCCTACTGTTCATTTGTCCTACAACGTATATATATAGATATTGTGGCGTAGGTCGTTCTACCGCGTGAAAATGTTTACGCGGTAGAACGAGCTGGGTCACTATATCTATTAGGGTAGCTCGAAAAAACCATTTCCGATTTTTAATGGTAAGCATTCATTACAGAGTATCTTGCTTCCGTAGAATTCTGCCCGAAGATGAACGCGATCGGACCATTTTTAGGGGTCACCCACGATTTTTTAAGTTTTCCCATTTGATTAACGTGGGAAGAACATGAAGCTTCAATTAAAAAAATCATAGCTCCGCGAATTTTCTAACTACGTCGAAGCCGTAAGTTCCATTTGAAAGCTCGTTGAAAAACGCTTAAAATGGCATGCAGAACTTTGGAATCCGATCGCAACTTTCGTCGATAATTTTGTTTTTTCGTAAAAAAATTATCGACTGAAGTTGCGATCGAATACCAAAGTTCTGAATGCCATTTTAAGCTATTTTCGAAGAGCTTTCAAATGGAGCTTACGAAATCGACGTAGCTATAAAATTCGCGGAGCTACGATTTTTTAAATGGAAACTTTACGTTCTTCTCATGTTAATAAAATAGGAAAATTTTAAAAATCGTGGGTCAGCCCTAAAAATAGTCCGATCGGGTTCATCTTTGGGCAGAATTCTACGGATCCAAGATACTTCGTAGAAAATGCTCACCATTTTAAATCGGATTTTTTTTTTTTTTTTCGAGCCACCCTGATATCTATATATACGTTGCAGGACAACTGAGCAGTAGTAATTTCTCGACCTACCCGAAAAAAAATATGATAAGGAGAGTGAGATGCCGGCATTTGACCAAAACCGCGTGGTTCACGACAGCGATTATCAATAAAAAAAATTCCGACGCAACAAAGATGGATATTTGCGAACCGGATCACTTCCTTAATTCGCGTCAAATATTCAAGCTTACGCGTATTTTGGTTTTTTGTTGTTGTTGTTGTTGTTTCTTAATGTAGCGATTCAACAATGACACGATGATACATTGCTAAGCGCGCAATATCATTTCGTTTTTCTCGTCGTAGAATTTAAAATTTTTTTTTTTTCTTCATAACAATTGGTAAAAAAATAAAGGGAAAATAACGTAATAACGTAGAAATATAGAGACGAAGAAGAAAGAAAGAACGTAAATATAATATAATACATCGCACGCGCGGTGCGAAACTTATTATCTAAAAATATTTTTTTAATTGTGGGCTGATGAGGATTTTTTTTTTGCGATTTTTTTTTCTTCACATTTCATTCTTGTTTTTTTTTCTTTTTCCTTTTTTTTTCGGAATCCTCGCGGTGTTGGCGCGTCTCTCCGTCACGCCAGGACTGAAGGCTTTGAAACCTTCTTCAGCCTGTCCCGGATTTGCGATAATTCGGGCCTGTATCATTCGGATTAAAATTTCCAATGTTTCTTCTTACCCGAATAGACTTGTGTCAATTCTATACAGCGTTGTCTTCAATCGCGCTTCCGTAAGTGCGCTTACGGAAGCGCAATTGAAATTGCCCTTGTTCCGGGTTCGAAAAATGTTGGTTTTTGTTTGTTGTTGTTGTTGTTGCCGCGTTTTCTGTTTCCGTATCAGTGCTTATCGTGACAACGAGAGCTCAGCGGAAGAAGCCAAAGCAGCCCGGGGAATCGTTTTCTACATACACAATTCGTATGTACATGAACACCCAGTCGCAAAGGTTTATCTTCTCTCGAGTAACGAAAAAAAAAAAAAAAATAACAAGATTGATAAAAATAAAGAAAAAAAACTTGATAAAAAAAAAAATAATTAAAAAAACATTAACTGGGATTCTATTGTTAGTGCATATGATAATTAATAGTGGCGTTGATGCTGTTGTTTGTTGAAGTCGTAGGTGGATTGTTAATCCGTTGTTATTGTGTTTAATGTTTCGCCGGCAAACCGACGGATGATCACGAGTGCTTGACGACGATAACACCGGGCCGCTGTTGGGTCTGTTGTTTCGTTTGGAACTGAAGGAAGTTGTTAACGTCGGCGTGAAGCAGACGTTGCTTCGGCGAGGTCGACGACGCGGACCCGCTCGTTGCTTTGTTCGTTAGGGCGAGGGGCACGTCCTGGGCGGGTTCGTCGCTGAATAGGTGGTCGCCCTCCAGGTGTCGTATCGCCTCGACGATTGTCTCGAGATTTTGTCTCGATGTGTTTGCGAGGTAGATCCTACCTTGCGTACTGTCGTCCAGAGAATTAGCCGGTGAGGGCAATCTGTGCGGGCAACGAAACGAAAGAAAATATAAGATACCCATTCATTATGTAATAATAATAACAATAATTGTTATGTTATATTTATTATTATTATTATAATTATTATTCAATTATTATTAGTATAAAAAAAATGTTTGACTTGATGAACCAGAGAGAATTCGAAAAAAAAAAAAAAATAATAATAATAATAATAATAATAATAATAATAATAATAATAATAATAATAATAATAATAATAATAATAATAATAATAATAATAATAATAATAATATTATTATAATAATAATAATAATAATATTATCTTTAATTATTATCATTATTATTGGGAATAATAATAATAATAATAATAATTATTATTATTATTATTATTATTCCCAATAATAATGATAATAATTATTATTATTTATTTAACAATTATCATTATTATTATTATTATTATTTTATTAATTTTAATTATTACGGCCAAATTATATATTATATATTATTATTATTATTAGTACGGCCAAAGCAAAAATTAACAACTATAATTATTACAATTATGATTATTATTATTATCAGTAATAATAATCATTATTATTATCACTTCTTTCTTTGGTTTATTGAGTCAACAATAAAAAAAAAATTATAAATAAAATCGAAAAAAAAAATATTGAATGAATTAATAATACGAACCTCTCAACTTCGACCTTCGGTTCAGCCTTAATCGCCGCCTCGAGTACGCTCGGTAATCGTTGAGGCTCCGGTGGCGGTGAGAACGATCTCGTCGGACTCGCGGTTATGAATTGCGGCGACGCGACGGTTATCGCAGCGGAATTTTCGAAATCGGATGGTGAATTGGTCGCGTAGGTGACTCTCGCGGGCGAGAACGAACCCACCAAGGTCGGTTGTTCCTCGATCGCGTTTGCGAACACTTGGTTCGTCGCAAATGTCACGATTTTTTGACTCTCGGTTTCCGCATCGTCGTCCTTCAAATCCGCGGCGACGATTTCCTCGGGCTGCGGTGACATAGGTGGCGAACATGGATCCGGATTCGACGTTTCCACGGTTTGCGTGGATCCGACGGGGGGTAGCGAAACGACGGATACGACTTGAAGCGCGGCGACAGCCTCTTCGGTCTCTTGGGCCATCACGTTGTCCGTATGTTCGATCACCTGGGAAGAAAAAAAAAAAAAACAACAATAATTAATACAAATGTGTGAAATAAATTTTTAACCTTATTAACCCTCAACGTTCGTTCAGGGTCCCGAAGACCATCCAACATCTATGCGTTTGCATTTGTGTAAAGCTTGAAATAATAATAATAATAATTTGTGTCTTTGCATAATTCAGATAATTTTTTTTTCCATTGAAATACTTTTGCTCTCCCCGGAGCAGAATCTATCGCGAAAATTTTTATCTCATCGTCGAGTACGCCGGCAAGTCCAATACACACAAGAAATATTTTGAGAAAAAGAAAAAGAAATATATATATTAAAATATATAATATCTATTTATACATCAATACCCTCACTTTTTCGATATTGTTTTTTTTTCGTTAAACTGTGTTAAAATTATGATTCTTAAAAAAAAACCCCCCCCAATTGCTCTTAATCGTTGAAGACTTAAGGAACACCTCGGCGTTCTTTACATGCCGAGATAACGAAGATTTTTATCGAGGGTTCAATTTTGAGCGCTTGGGTTCGAAAGTTGAGGGTTGAATAAATTTTGAAAAAAATGTGTTATTTCGTTCGATAACGAAATTATTCCGTCATGATTACCTCGTGTGGTTGATAAGCGATGAGCTGATTGTCCCGGAATCTTTCCGGATAAAGCTGCGTTTGAATAGCTCGCATCTGCTTCTCCAGATGCAGCCTCTGTTGGCGTTCCCGCTCCAACTGGCGCCTTAACTCGGTGATGTCGTTGGTGCTAGCGCTGCTGATGTTGTTGGTGCTGTTGCTGTTGCTGTTGTTACCGTTGCCGGTTATGACGGCGTGTCCGTCCGTCGAGACGGTGATTACGGACATCGGTTCCGGGGACATGCTCCCCAGACCCTCGTCACCGCTCTCAGTGACGTGCATTGGCAAACTGACGACGACTCCTTCGAGCGAAACAGGAATGATAAAAAATTATCATAATTGTCCAAATTAATCAATAAAAAAACAGTAATAAAATTTGGTAATTATGCAGAAAGTGAAGACCACAACAATTTCTCTGGGATTCTTTTTGATCTGTTTTTAAACAGATAATTGTAAGCACGGTATTTTAGTCAGTGGTAAACGGCTGAATTTTTTTTTTATTGAAGTCGCGTTTATACGAGCGCCACTCAAAGAAATAATAACGATTTTTTTTTATTTTTCGAAAAAAAAAACACTATAGATTTGTTTCACGTGCAACGCTCACGTCGAAATATTATTGTTTCTTCGTGTACTCGCGTATTGGCTCCAGGCGGGATAATTGCGTAATTTCGAAAACGCGTACGCGTCTTTACAAACGTAAGAAACACCGCGAGGGCTTTCCGACGCAACGAATTGAGCATTCGTCGGGTTGGAACGGTTATCCAAATTACCGTCGACTTAATTTGCGCATTTATTATGATTCTTAACATTTCTCTCATCCTTTTGTTTGAAAAAAAAAAAAAAAAAAAGAATTATTTTTGGTTTTTCGTTTCGGGAGCATCGCGTGCGAGTTTGAGACCTCGACGGGCATGAGGCCCTTTAATTAACAGAAGCGACCAGGATGGTTCGAAGATGTTGCATCCTCCGTACGAATTTTTCATTGGACGGAAACCGAGTCCAAACTATATACAAAATATAGTATAGAAAATGTACTACGTCGAGATTATCAATCGTCAAAAAATCCGTTCCATAGTTTGACAAATTGTCGTTTCACAAAGAAAAAATTATAAATTATAGTTTCGGTAATAACAATATAAATATATTCCACGATATTGTCGTTTCATTCGTAAATCCTCTCAATAACATTTTTAGTAATAACGAATATTAATAATGACAATATAAATATATTTCAAGAAAATCAAATAAAATAAAGAAAAAAAAACGTTGTTTCTTCCATTGACAAGACGAAGACAACTCACCTTGTGTCTCAGCCTTGCGTTTCTTCATCGGCACATCGCCACCCTCGTGCTGATTGACCAGTCTCTTTAGTTGGCAGTTTTGTGACAAAAGTTGCGTTTTTTCTTGTTCCAACTGGTATATGTATTCGGCAGTCTGTTGAAGTATAGCAGCCTGTAAACAAAACAAAAAAAAACACATGTCAATACGGTTGACTTCGATAAAAGCGGGGGAAAAAAATTGCAAAAATCTAATCGAGTTGAAACGAAACCGTGTATCATTCGCACGTGGCGAGTGTTCCTTTTTTCCGTTGATATATCATCGAGTTAACGTTTCGCGACCAGCCGACGCTCATCGATCGATACCCCGAAAAATATTGTCTTGCGCGACCGGCTTTTAGCTTCATCGAATCGCAATGGCAATTTCATGACGAATCGCCGAGGGGACGAACGGTCGTGGACGATAACCACCCCCCCCCCCCCCACAAAGAACGGCTACTTCCTGTTTACACGATCGGGGAATTAACGGGTTTACCGATCATCCCCTCTCTCCCCTTCTCTCTCACATGCTCACATCCCGGATTGTTCACGGTTCATAGTATCCCCATACACACAAACGTATCCCCATAAACGTGTACATGCATCATGAGCGGGGTGCGGGCTCTCATAAACCCGTATCGAATATCGTGCGTAAAACCCGCCAGGACATAGTAAACAAGAATGGCCTCGAAGCGTCGAAAACTCGGCGTGCGTTCGAAAAGAAGAGAAAATAAAAGGGTTAATTGATACGAGGGGAAAAGGAAGATCGGTGTGTGTGTGTGCAAGGGTATAATATCGCGTACTACGCTTTACTATATCCTCGGTATTTCTCGGTGCCGTTGGCTGTTGTTGATGCCGGTCGTGTTGCGGGGTACGGGGCTAATAGGAGATGCACGAGGCCATCGCGGTCCGCACCTGCCGACGTCGGGGAGAAGAGACAGGTGGTCAACGAACAACAGATGTCTTATCTCTTCGTCCTCCTGCATCGCTTACTCGAACTTCTTCTGTTCGAGGTTAACTAATATCCCCCCCCCCTTCTCATCCTACTCCTGCCCTTCGCTTCGTGCGATGGATTTTTTGCAATCGACATCTGTCCGAGTCTCTTTTTCATCCCCAAATTCGCCGCAGACGTAAGACGTAGACGTAAGATTTTGAGTTGAAGAGTCTTTGATTATTTAAGGAGAAAGTAAAATAGAACACGATGGCAAAATAATGATGGATGCGATTGGATTTATTTGTGAGCGATGTTTGAAGTCGTGGCTAAAGATAAGTACATTTCAATGGATGAATTTTTTATTTGTCACGTTCAGGGGTTAATTGCTTGATTGATAAAAATTGGCGGTTACTTATGAGAGAATAATGCATTATCTTTTGCCATTGTTTCCTTGTTTTATACGAATCGAGGATTTATATTATGTTCATCGATTCGGATCTTGAGGTCTTGCACGCGTAAACATACATTTACGTTTCGACGAAACGTATGTTATTTTTAGGAAATCAATTTGTGCTCTTAATTCTATTCTACTCTTTCACTTTTCCATAGATTACAGATCGGAAACGCCTGAAATTATATTTAAAAAATGTTCAGGAAACAAACGAAAATAAGAAAAAATTAAACGAGGCGGATACAAATGAATTTTCGTTACTTATCTTGTAGGAAAAAAAACATACGGGCACACCAGCTGGATCTTTGACTCGAGGAAAGTGGAAAAAAAAATATATGATGCATGACACGGCAATGACAAATGTCACCGAACGCTGCTTAAATTCACGTTGACGTGAAAAAATCGTGTCAAAGTGTAAAAATCGGGGTTGCATTTCCTCGTGGTCGAACGATTGCGAGACTGAGCATCGTCCGGGCGTCAAAGTATATTTAAACCAGCGATGAAATTGGTTTCGACCAGTTGATTGGCATCGGCCGTGCGAACGCCTCTTTTTTTTCTTCTAAAAGTCAACCGGGGGTCTTTGTACGTTGTTTGGACAACGCGATTTCGCAAATCGCCTTAACATGGCTCCCAACGTTGTGGAGGGAAGAAATACCGAGGGTTATGTTCTCGAGGAAGTTCTTCACCAGGATGTGAAAACCGACAAGAATTACAAACTACGAATCGCTTGGCCACAACTCATTGCCCACATCGTCATACACTCTTGCGCTCTGTACGGCGCGACTTTATATTTACGACCAAAATTGTTGACACACCTTTGGGGCAAGTAAAATAGTTTTTTTAATCAGTTTCAATGCTTCAAAACCGACGGAACGAAAGCTCAAGCTGGAAAATAATACATTGATCCTCGAAAAATTATTGTTAAAAAATTATCTAGCTCGATTATCGACAAATAAGTGTTTTCTTTCTTTCTCTCGTTTATTGCAAAATTATCTCGTTCAAATGTGGCTTTTCATTATCTCGTAATTATTTTATTTTTTTTCATCTTTTCAAGGATGGGTGCTAGGATTCGCAACCGGCGAGGCTCTCGCTATCGTATCGCATCGTGGTTACTCTCACAGAAGTTACAAAGCGACGAAATCGATGGAGATAATTGGTTTACTACTGCATGCCATGGCCGGACAGGTGACTCTATCCCAAATGCATTTGCACCCACGTTGAACGTTATCCCATTTTGTTGCAAAATTGGCGATACATTTTTTAATTTAATTTCTCGTTTGTTCTCGACAATGTTGCAGAATAGCGCGTACACGTGGGCGAGAGACCACAGACTTCACCACAAGTACAGCGACACGGACGCGGATCCTCATAACATCAATCGAGGCTTCCTATTCGCTCACGTGGGTTGGCTCGTCACTAAGAAACACCCATTGGTCATCGAGAAGGGCAGAAAGATCGACATTTCCGATCTCCGATCCAACAAATTGTTAATGTTTCAGCACAAGTAACGGCCTCCGAAGCTTTTTACACACCGCGAGAAATAGATAGAAAAATAAATACGTTCGACCTGTCATTGGTTGACGATTGAAAAGAGGAAAAAAAAATTAAGAGAAAAAAATTTTCAGATACTTCGTACCGATCTGGATCGTTGTAGGATTTCTGATACCCGTTTTGGTTCCCGTGTACGGCTGGAACGAAACTTTCGAGAACGCATTTTTTCTGTCTTTTTGTCTTCGATACGTTCTCGTTCTGAACTTGACTTGGTGCGTCAATTCCGTCGCTCATTCGTTCGGCATGAAGCCTTATGACAAGTGAGTCATTGAAATATTCGTCCATTGCGATTGAAATTGAAAAAAAAAATTTTTTAATGCGAAAAAAAAAAGAATAAATTAATAATTAAATAATTTTTTTATTATGTTGCAGACGAATTCGTGCCGTACAATCAAGATTCGTTTGGTGGACGACCTACGGCGAAGGTTGGCACAACTTTCATCACTGTTTCCCGTGGGACTACCGATCATCGGAAATCGGTTGGTTCAGCATGAGCACCGCCATCATAGATTTGTTCTCTCGTTTTGGATTGCTCTACGATCTAAAAACCGCTTCTCAAGACGTCATCACCGGTCACGCGGAGAGACACGGAGACAAAATGAACGATGTCGGCAAAGAAAAAATCGATCGGCCGCGCGAAGACGAAACCGATTTATGCGCCGACTGATTTTAATGGCTTTTGAATAATTGTAAACTTTATTTGTCATCAAATTTAACTCCGAATCGTCGGAATTTTGAAACTAAACTTTTTCAATTGTCTCATCGACAACTTTTAACGATCTTTCGACGTATTGTGAAAATAATGATTATCGATTGATGTACTTCAATAGATATAATGAAATAAATGTAACTACGATTTTCTTCAAGAAATCAAAAAACTCCATTGTTTTATTGCCAAAACCATTTTCAATTGTGGGCTGCCGTAATGTTAGCGACAAACCTCACTTTCTAACCTAAGTTCGACAAATAAAACTGAATGAAACTTGAAAGCATTTATTGATTGCCAACAGAAATTTCTGTTAATTATTCTTTCTACGCTCAACAATTAGTCATTCGATAGTCTTTTGTTATTTTTTTTCGTGTATGAGTTTGCATGTGTAATTTTTAAACTTCACGCTGAAAGTTGATTCAACTCGTCATCAGCCGGACAAAATATTGGATCGTGTTCAAAGACCGATATTTTTCTCATTTGTTCGACACTTCGACAAGGTATCTGGCTTAACTTTTTAAAGTACTCCGAAAATCGTCAAAAATAAATGGAAGACGAAAAATAAATAAATTGTCAAAAACATATGAAGTTCCACCGATTTTTATATTTTTTCCATGTTTATCGATTCTATGACATAAACCCGAAAAATAAATCCCAGCAGGCTCTTTATCAATCGATCGCTTTCAAGGAGATGAGACGTCTACTGCCATTGAAGACTGAAACGCAAGTAAATAATCATTGGAACCGTAGACCGGATTGAAAGTCAATAAATAAAACAAATCTAGGCCCAAACCAAAAGAGAATGAAGATCATATAATAATCGACCAGGAGTTGATGACAATAATTTGTCAATAAAAATGAGCGATGAACGATAAAAATCATAATTATTTTGGTCATTTATCCCTAGATTGCTGACCATATGCGACCTCACGACTTTGTCCAACTCATGAGGGAAATACCGCAATGCTTTTCAGGCTGTAACATTGCCACATCCCTCGACTCCTATAGCATGCGCGTGAAGAAACTCGCTGTAGAATGGGGGAACAACGTCGCTATACAGAAACCACTAACGAGTCTGGTCACCTCTTGCGGGAATCCCCCTATTACAGCGTTTCTTTCATTCGATTATTTTTATTCTTCCATTCCAATAGTTTCATCTGATGCGAAAAAATTATACTCTATTGGTCAAATTTTCAAAGAATAAACTCTAATTTTTCAATAAGTGTTCCGCCAATAGTTTGGCGAGTACGAAAAAGAGATGCCAGCCTGAAATCCCTCATATAGTGACCAATACAGGCTTATGATTGAAATGATAAGTCAATACGGAAGCAAATGACGTGGTAGGTCTTTGACCCGAGGAAAGCGGAAATAAGTATAAAAAAAGCTAATTTATCATTGAGGAACACACAGGTGGGAATGCAAAATTAATCATTTCATGTCATATTTTCGTAGCCGAGGCCTCACCGGTTCCGCGTTAATGCACATTTTTAGTGCAACGTTTCCTCATACAGCGATTCTATATCAATTCATCGAAGGTAACGCGCTCGGACAGTTGACAGGTACGATCAGTGTCGCGAGTGTCGTCCAAGGAAACATTATTTACCGCGTCTGTGGCGAAAAGTTCCTTGACTTAAAGGCGTTCTTTCAGCGAGTATGGAAAAAGTCGGGGAGCGAGAAGATGACGAGGTTTACGTACTCGAAGAAATTATTCATAAAAATTTTAAAACAGATCCGAACTACAATCCAAGAATTCTTTGGCGACCATTAATTTATTATGCGTCGCTTCACTTGCTCGCTCTGTACGGCTCGTACGTATTTTGGACTCGAGCAAAATGGATGACGATCGCATGGTGTGAGTAGAATATACAACACGTCACACTTTAATCAAAAAATTAGTGTAACTTGTTGAAATCTCTTTTAAATACGCGTGATAACATCTATAATTATTTATAGTCCATGTATATTGGTATTTATGAATGATATTTTATGAAAATTATTTTCGTGCTTTTTGCGATAAATATTTGGTACATATAAATATGAGACCTTTGGATTATTCGTTTTTCTAGCAACCCTATTGGGATTTTTGATCGGTGAAGCAATTATTATCGGCGCGCATCGCGGCTTCTGTCACAGAAGTTTCAAGGCCACCAAGTCCATGCAGATCATATTACTGGCACTGCAAGCCATGTGCGGACAGGTGAGACGACAAAAGCTAAATCATCGATTTTCGATTTGTACTGCATCGATAAAAACAAAACGAAATTTCGACCCAATTACGTAGCACAGTATTTACACTTGGTCGAAAAATCATCGAGTTCATCACAAGTACAGCGACACCGATGGCGATCCTTACAACATAAATCGAAGCTTTTTTTTCGCCCACATGGGTTATCTTGTGAGTTCGAAGCATCCGTTGGTCATCGAGAAATTGAAAAAGATCGCCGTTGCCGATCTTGAATCGAACGAATTATTGATGTTTCAGCACAGGTTAATATAATCATGGTTTTTTTTTTCTCAAATTCGGATTTATCCACCGTCTAAATTAATTTTACCTCGTACGCGACGTCATATTTTTCCTTCATGGTCGTTTCAGATATTACAGAACGATTCACGTTATCCTGGGACTTGTTATACCGGTGTTGATTCCCGTTTGGGGATGGAATGAGACTCCCTTAAATTCATTCCTCGTTGTTTATTGCATGCGTAACGCAGTGGTCCTAAACTTGAGCTGGTGCGTTAATTCCGTGGCTCATGCGTTCGGCACGAAGCCTTACGACAGGTGAGTCATTAAAAAAATTTCATTGGGAATAAATGAATAAATAAATAAATAAGTAAATAAATAAATAAATGAATAAATAAATAAATAAATAAATAAATAGATAAATGAATAAATAAATAAATAAATAAATAAATAAATAAATAAATAAATAAATAAATAAATAAATAAATAAATAAATAAATAAATAAATAAATAAATAAATAAATAAATAAATAAATAAATAAATAAATAAATAAATAAATAAATAAATAAATAAATAAATAAATAAATAAATAAATAAATAAATAAATAAATAAATAAATAAATAGCTAAATGAATAAATAAATAAATAAATAAATAAATCGGTAATCGAGATACTCGCAATATTTTGTAAAAATACTTTTTTTTTCTCCTAACATCTCCATGTAGACGTATCACGGCAGTGCAATCGAGACTCATGTGGTTTTTCGCGTTTGGAGAGGGTTGGCACAATTTTCATCACAGTTTCCCATGGGATTACCGATCTTCGGAAATCGGAATGAGCGACCCCACTACCTTGATTATCGAGCAATTCTCCCGATGGGGATTATTCTACGACCTTAAGACCGCAACGAGCGACGTTATAATCGGTCACACGAAGCGACACGGCGATGGAACCCACGAGATTCACGAGGAAGACGACGATCCTCATGGCATATCGACGGTTCTACGACTGCTCTCGCTCAATACTCTTTGATTCGGATTTGAATAGTTATTTATCATTGATCGAGATCGAGGAAGTTTCATAAAATGAATTATAACTCTGGCTGTCGAAAATAAATCCTTACGGCAAATATATATGTATATTTTTTAATTAACCGTAATTATAAAGTAATCGATTGTTAAATTGATTTGATCGAACATGGGTGAATACATTTCGTGCTTGTTTTTCTCGATAACACGGACAAGTCACCGTTGATCAATATTCAAAATCAATCGCACTTGTAAATGGAAAGATTGACGACTTTTTAAATTATTTCTTTATTTTCTGTTAATTTAAACAATTTTTAGTAGTGAGCCGCCCGGTAGTCGTCCCAGTCCTGCACGCAACGAAACGGTCTAAAAAAAAAGTTATACGGAATTCGTGGAATCGTGACTGTTACAGCGAGATTTGAATACGCTCCAGTGTGACATCATCCGATCGTTTCGGGGGGATAAGAAACACACTGAAAAAAAAAATTTGAAAGGACCTCGAGGCAAAATTGATGGTTTTCGGATTCTCGAGCGAGCATGGAGCGCGATAAGTGATGTGAAGTCGGGATGAGAATTTACACGGGAGCGAAACGGAATCGAAGAAAGCACGTAATAATCCTGACACGCACTCGTGTTCTGGGAAAAAGATGGAGGTTGAAGAAATTCGAAGGATGTTGAATAACGAAAGAGAAACGAACACAAACGCGGCGTTTCGATGAGGAAAAAAGGAGATGAAACGAGGAGAAAAAAAAAGTATTGACTGCGCGGAAGTGCAAAAATCTGGGGTTGGTCGGACAATAAGATCGCGAAACAGCGAACCGGATGTTGGCTCCGTTTCTATTATTACGTGTCAACGAAGGGCGAGAAATAAAAAATAAAAATCCGAATTTTAGTCTCCTATATTATTGATATCGCTATTGAAAAAATCGGTCGCCCATGTTTGTAGCGAATGGTCGCGTACCAAGGCTTCGTTCAAAAATTATACAATACTCCGCACTCGGTAAAGAAGATTCTACCAGCAATTTTTTCGCAATGATTGATTTCAGAGCGTCACAATTCTATAACCCCCCATGGCCAAATCGTGCTATAGCCTTTGCACGTATGGCGATCGAAGAAAGAAAATAGAGAGAAAGCGAGAGATTTGACCAAAAAGAACAGGCGGGAAAACCGCGTGCAAAACCGAAAAAAAGCGGTGTGACAAAATTTGAACGGAGCAAGCGCCACGAGGCGAGAGAATCCGTCGAGAGATGAGAAAGCAAACGGAAAGTGAGCGCGGAAAACGACGATGGGGAAAGACGGACGGAGAAAGAGAGCCGTCACGTTCAATCTACGGTCGGCTCGACCAAAGTTACGACGCACGTGCCGAATTCGCGTTAATACCGTTTCGCAAACTCCCCACCGGGCCCGGGCCAAGGTCGACGGTTATATTCCTCCGCGAGCGGTTGCCCTCGACCGCGTTGCGCTCGGCGAACACGACGCGGCGCTACGAAAGAGCGTACACACCGTGCGGATGGCAATTTACGATCGTGTGTGAGACGAAGAAGGAGAGATAGAAAGTTTCCGTTCTGTCCCGGCGCTGCTGCTGCTGCGGCCGTGGCGGAAGACCGAGAAGAAAGAGAGCGGGGGAGAAAGTGCGGAGGGCGTCCGCGAGAGGATGGGACGAAGACCATGGGGAGAAGATCGGGGGACCATCGAAGAAGCGAATAAGGAGCGGACGGTTACGAGTCTTTTTTTTTTTCCTCAAATAAGCCCCCCCGCTCGTGAAATTACCGGCTCGTCGATGGCTGACCACGGTCCGATTTGACCGGCTTTATCCACGTTGCGCCGAAGGAAGCCCCGTAACTTACGTCTTCGGCTTGCGCGCTATCCTCGAAACAAGTGGAAAAACCATGGCGTATTCCCGAAAAAATATAAATTACGACAACTCGGACAACACGGTGAGATTGAGGAATCAACGCCGGACGGGGGCAGGAGCGGCATTATCGTAATTCCTAATTATTGCTTCGAGATAGCGAAAATTCCAGGCAAACCCGCGGGTTTCGAGGAAAAAAACTGTGGCAGTCATTTTTCGGAGTATAAATCCGACAGAGACGTCGCGGTGTGAATTAATCTGTATTGTACAATGTAGCGGTTGTGAGGAGGGAGTTCGAAATGGCAGAGTGAGAAATGACGATACGCGATTCGAGACGGTACACAAATGAGTTGTGAACGAAGACAGAGCGCGGAGGAAGGAAAGGGGAGATTGGGAGAAAGAGAGGAGATGAGAAGGAGAAGAGAGGCAATCGAGGATGCTGATGTTGCATGTGGTAGGTACACACACGCCCGCCCGAGTCTCTTCTTTCGTCCTCTTCTTTCATTCTTCACAATGTATAGCAGTAGTAAAACTCTCATCGTACCGGCATTCCACAACTGGTTACTACTACTTACTACGAAGCTATTGCGGCAGCAGCACAAGCGTCAGCAGCAGCTGAAGCAGCAGCGACGACGACGACGATTGCCGGCAACTCGCGAGTCTTTCTTCCTCCCTTCTCGACTGCCGCTCGTTCCTCTCCTCTCGCTTTCGCGCTCAATCATTAAACCCTACACTCATCTTCCTTCCTCCCTCTCGTCTCCCAACTCCTTATTCCGGCTGGACCGAGCGCAGCTACGTGAGCACGACTATCCCCGTCGTATTCCGCGAGTCCTCTTCTTGTTCCTCCTCGTCCAATTCTCATTCGCCCTACGCTCGCCTTTCCCGTGCTCTCCCGACGGGAATCGAATCGCGGTCTTCTTATTGCGGCGGCATTCCAAAGACCGGACGGCCGTTGCGGAGGGCCCCGGCTCTCTCGGGCTCGGCATCATCGGCGTTGGGAACGGCAGCCGAGCCAGAAGCGGTTGGCGAACACGCGACCGACTTGCACCGAATATTTCAAGGCTTTTTTTAAATTTTATTTTTTTGCTTTCATGGTTTTTTTTTGTGATCATTCTAATTCCGGCTGATAACGTCGATCCCATTGGCCATAAATGCATGGGAATTGTATTTAATTGTCATAATGACAGCCTTAGAAAACGTTACGATTCGTCCGGATCGATTTTTCATTTTCTTTTTTCGGACATCGAAAAATAAATATTTTTCTTGATTCATCGATTCGAAATCAAAATTCGAGTGCAACATTTTCGAAATATCCGTTCTACGATAAATGCGACATTGATATACGGATACATTTGTATTGTCGAAAGTGTGAAAATATTATTTCCGACTAATTATTCATCGCTCGCGTTATCTCACATAAATCCATGGATGTCGAGATGTTGAAAAATCTCCGTTTGGAATGATGGATTGTAAAATTGTGCAAAGTATCCGTTTTCCATTATACGAAGTCACGTTATGATAAAAAAAGAAGATGAAATGGATGTGAATCGTGAGATAACTGCAGAAATGGTTTCACGCCGTACATTTTTCCTCACTTCGTTTCTCATCGGACGTTGCGCTCTTTTCCTCGTTTAGTTTCCTCGGTTCCGTTGAATGACGAACGAGCTTTTTTTTTTTTGCGAGCGCGTCGATTACGCCCGAGAATTTCGTCCTAAACCGTGGCGCGCGTAAAATCCACACCGCGCGCTTCTGAGTCACCGATGGTTCGGTGTTTTACAGTTTGCGAATATCTTTGCGGTTTGCAAGGTTTTTCCACCGCTAATTTCAATTTCATCCAACCGCAAAATGCAAAATGCAACGATGCGAAATTAAATCGACCTACGAATATTCTCGTAATAAAGATTTTCACAGATTTCACAGATCACAAATTCACAGATTCACAGATTTCACAGATTTTCAAGGGGCGATGAAAATTAAACGAGTAATTTTTTTTTTATCTGTCTTTTAGAAGGAATTTTTTCCTTTCATCTTACGAAGACGCGCATACGCACCTCGATGTTCCGAACAACGCGGTTGGCGCGCTAGAAGCACCGTCGAAAAGTGTAAAATTAGCATTTTTATGAGGCATTTCGTATTACGCAAACGCGCGCGAAGTACCGAGGACCGGTTAAGCGCGATGGAGCAGAGAAAAATCTTCAACCGAGAATTACGCGGGAGGCTGTGTTCGGTGAACCAAAGCGCAACGTAAATTAGGTACGCTAATACTCGCGGTAATATATAGCACATGCTCGACGCATCGAACGACGACGAGTAACCGTGAGAATGAGAATGCAAATGAGCGAACACAGCACGCTACGGTGAGCGACGATATATCGATCAAATTGGAAAATAAAAAATGGCCAAGAGCGTGTTAGGCACGTACATGATAGAATTCTTTTTAACTTTTTAGAAAACGTATCAAGAGCTTTTTCACCTTGAAAAATTTGCTTGCTTCCAAAAAGGAATTATTTCTAAGTTTTCGCATAATTCTGCCTGTCAAAAATAAATTCTTACGGCGAAAATATATATATATATTTCAATTTACCGTAATTGTAAAGTAATCGAATGTTTCAATCGATTATATTCAATTTTTCTTATTCTATGTCTATTTATATACAAAATTTCAATCGGTATATAAAAGACAGAATGGGAGGACTGTTACGTACCGATAGATTAAAGGACGGACGGACCGTAACCATAGGAATTTTTAATTGACTACGGGACCCTAAAAACCGGCGGCCGCTAATTTTACGCAGAATCGAAGAAAAAAAAGAATTACCGATAAACTTTGTCACGTTAGCGAGGAGGTAACGTTGAGCCAGGTCTAGTGCAGAAACCGGTGTCACACGAGGCTAACTGACCCATAGGCCATTGCGATCTCGCGCGATAAGTTCGAGGCAATATATTTTCACATTGATTTACGCGTTTGCTCGCTGCTACCTCCTATCATCACGTAACTCGGCGACTGTGCGACGCAAGCCTCTCTGCCAGCTCATTTTCTCATCATCGGCACTCGCGATCGTACGTTCGATGTATAGTTGAAAAAATGGGAGAGAATGTGCGGAATCATTGTGTCCCGACGAAATAGCCGAGGATAACAAAAAGTGTACGTATTAAGAAATAAATAAATAATTCAATATACTTTTATAATTACAAAAATATGGAATGATTTTTAATTCGGTTATACCTCAAACATGGACAAATTCGTTTCCATTATCATATTAAAATTCATGTGTTGAAAAATAATTGAAAAATACATTTTTTCCTCATATTAATATTGTTTTAATCGTGGCCAACGTGTTTCGATAACTGAATTAGACGGTTGAAACCAAGATGGCCAGAGAATTAGAAAAAATATTTATGTGAGTAATAAAAGAAATATAAAAACCACATAATATACTTTTACAATAACAAAAATAAGAAATTATCTAAAATCCTAATGACTTCAATTATGCAAAAGTTCTTCTTTATTTTCTCGAAGTTGATCAATTGAAAAATAATTGAAAAGACATTTTTTTCGGATAAATATTGTCCTAATCGTCGCCAGTGTGTTTGTATCACTATGAACCAGACGTTTGAAACAATCGTGCGTGTATTGCAAAATCTAACGTAAAGCGAGTGTAGCCAACGAGAATAGCGATGTTGTCTCGATTTGTTGAGTTGGCACGCGAGGCTTACGTGCAGTGCCGCTAGAACGAGCGAGCATAAGACGCGGGGATAACGGGGGGGAGGCGAGTCTCATGAGAAAAGGAACTGTGCGACGACTGTGTGGTAAATCGGTCGCGAATCCGCGTATCCGTCACATTATGTTGCGCGGGTCAGGCGTCGCGGCGCCAGACAACGTCGTCGTCGTCGTCGTTTGTCGCGTATGCGCTCCGTCGTGTATGCACTCTCACGACTATCGCAGATCCATCAAGTTTAAATGCAAAACGCAAACGAGCGCGGGAGTTCTCTGTGCTCTTGCTGTTCTCTCGGTAATTCCCAAAATACGTTTCTCGGAACGAGATCTCTCCTCGCCGTCACTTTTCCCCGTTCCTTCCTTCTTCCCTTTCGTCATTTTCTCCCCAGTTTTTCCTCGTCGAACGTCTTAATCCCCGGATCAAAATTCATATTTTCATCCATGGACATAATTCTCGAGGCCTCTAACAATTTTATTTACAACAAATTTTATATTATTCTCGTATAAACTAATTTTTTTATCAGATCGAAAGGTTTCGTAATTTAAAAAAATATTCAGAATTTTCTTGTAGTTAGTATTACAATAGACAAATTTTTTAAAAATAGAAATGAAGAAGAAAGCCTGTGGTCGCGTAGTTTCACGTTTGTTCCGCAATAACGATTATTCGACCGAACGTGATATAGTGACCAAACCTCGACGGAGAAGTGTCTGCGGCACATTTTTTTTTCTCTTTTTTTTTTGCCAAACATGTCGGTCTTCGAGATAACTCGAGAAACAATTGAAAGTTACTGCGAGGATAAATAGATAGATAGATAGATAGATAGATAGAGAGATAGAGAGAGAGAGAGGGGGAGAAGTAAAAAACAGCCACGGAGCAGAAGCAGCACCTGGGGGCGGCTCGCCTCCCGGATTGTCTCTGGTGCTGCTGCCGCTGGTCTGCGGTCGACCGCACGATGGACCACCGGACAGTTGAGCTATACTGCATTCGCTCTCGTAAAGTTTCCCGAAACTACGGGGGAGACTATAGTGGCGACACGGGAGGCAAACTCTCGACAATTCGAATCGAGGAAGTGTAAGAGCGACTTGGCGGAAACGACGAGTGGAGTGTCCCGCACACCTCATTCCACAACTACGAGAGCTAAACCAGCAGCGGTAGCGGGACCAGCAGCACCGACGAGATATAACTCAAGTTCGCTCGAGTTGGACACACACAAATTCCGTCTAGCTCGGGCGTGAGTTCCAAGTTGGACACCTTGCCAAGGCACGAATCTCGCTCTCTCTCTCTCTCTCTCACGCTCTTTCTGGCTCCGTACATTATCGCGGATTGAAACAACCGAGCGCGAGACCCAAACGGAGCGAGGGAGAAACGAGGACGACTAGATGGAACAAGGCGGGAAAGGAACGGAGTGCGGAGCGTTAAACTAGACTTCGAAGGAGCGACGCATGCTTCTCTGGCGGCTTATGCAACCGCATTCTGGGCGTAGTGGTACGTACGCGACAGAACGTACGAGCGCCACTCGAGGACAATACCCTCTCGAGTTGAGCAGTTTCAGCGGTCTATCCGTCGTCACCGACGTCGTCGTCGTCGTCGTCGTGGTCGGTGTCGTCGGTGTCGTCTCCGTCGTATACCGAAGGCATTGACTGCATTCGCTAGCAAACCAGATAGCGAAACCGAGATATCCGATATCTCAGCAATAACGGAAAAACGAGCAGTCTTATGCGGTTCGTTCTTATCTTCAAAATGAACTACAATGTATGATCACAGTAGTCATTTGTCACCGAATCATGCCCCTCGTTGAAAGTTAAAACTTCTACGCAATAAAAATTATGTTCTCGCACGAATCGGAAGCACAGTAATTATTCGGCATATAACTGCAGTTTCAAGATGAAAAGTGGAGTATGAAGCATGTAAAAAAAAGTCCTATCCATTCACGTATTAGATATAGGCATCGCGTACAAGAAAACCGCTTTTTCATTGCAATTATCTCACAAATTAAGTAGTGGATCGAACTGAAAAATTTAGGATTCGCTTCGTGAAGGTTGTATCTACACCATACTCAAATTTCAGGCGATTCGTAAGATTCCAAAGAAACTTCAGAACTACCTCAATAATCGAACATCAGTAAAATCCTTCGTTAAACGTTATATGATATTTTCTCAAGCCTTGTGCACACAAGGGGAATCGAGTTGTTCCCCGAGATCCCATCGTCCTCCGTGGTTCTTTCGCGCTTCCCCGCGAGTTCCGCACTATCAGATGGGGGAGGGGGGGGGGGGGGGGGGGGGGCTCAACGCGAGCGTCGACGTCGTTTGCATAAATACATAACTCAACATAACTTTGCCGCAGTTCAACATACTCATGGTCATTAGACTCCCGGTCGCAGTTCAACATACTCATGGTCATTAGACTCCCGGTCGAAGAGGAGGCGGGGGACGACGGACAGTGAAAATAGTCATCGAGCCAAGACCAACAATGGTAGATATACCC